>JAJOOS010009735.1:0-17099 GCA_029582725.1 Solanum chiquidenum | reverse complement strand
TTTTTTCTTGAATTGAAGTAAGATAAACATTTGCTAATTTAAAAAATATTATTAGAAATAGAATATGTTGAAAAATATTATTAGAAATAACAATAAGGGCATTTTTGGACCAAAGTATTGACGGAAAGGGCATTTTTGGACCAAACTACAAACAGAGGGCATTTTTGTTCCTTTCGCATAGTTTAAGGGCATTTTTTACCCTTTTCCCATGAATTTATAATCCTTCTATCCTAATTTATAGGGCAAACTTTGGAGTTCGGATATCGAGAGTTAGACAGTATAATTTTAACTGTGAATTATTCAAACGTGAAATCTTTAAGCTATGAAAGAAAGTTTACATATTTGAAAATTACTTAAAGTACTATAAGTTACAATAATTGATAATTTAAAATACTTTAAATATATAAAAAAAAATCATGATCAATGAAAAACTTGTTTGAATCTCAAGATCGGAAAGATGTCGCATAAATTAGAATGAAGGGAGTAGTATTATTTATTTGACTGCTCATAGAGTCTTGAAAAGAAAGAAATACTTTTAAATTTGTGTTTAACAACTAACATTCTATATTTATGTTGGGTGGAATAATTTATTTATTTTGTCAATTATTAAACTGGTACAGTTTCTATAGTAATTAATAAGAAACTTACTGTAACGAAAAACTATGGATTCCATAAGGTGGATTAATAATTTAAGCTATGATCACCAAATGACACAAGAGATTTGCCTATTAATTGGCTTATGTACAAGTATTGAATTATTCACATAATAATTCACTTCTCGTATCGACGAATTAGAAAAAGATATTGTTATAAAGAAGAATATATAATTCTGCTCAAGTTAAACGCGTTATTAATTATTGATCTATTATTCCACGTTTCATATTTCAATAATCCAAAATAATGGGAACCTACCATATAAATTATTCATTTTTTCTGTCATTGTCAAATACATTAATTGAGATCCTCAAAATATATCACAATATAATGCCATTGCATTCTTAATTAAATTAAAGTAAAGTAAATTAATTCAGCTACTTAATTGTTTTTTTTTTTGGTTTAACTATGTGGTGTTCAAAATTCATTAGGTCGATTAATTGAATTTCACGATATATTGGGTTTATTAAAGAGAAAAACGTTCTCCGTTAATTCAAAATTTAAGTTTTATATGGTTTAAGATTCTATCTGTTTCACTTGTAGATTAATTTTTACATATAAATTTATAGTCTAACGCATAATATTTGAATCAAATAAACCAGACGATATTGTTGTAACACTGCATCCGCCTCTAGCTCATCCTCGTCTCTATAGTACTCCTTCCGTTTCAAATTAATTGACATGTTTTCCTTTTGAAAGTTAATTTGACTCATTTTTAAAGTTACGTTAAATTGGGTTAGATTACTCGATATTTTATATTAAAAATTTAGATATAAAAAAAATTATGCAATAAGTGTTATGGTAATTTTTCTCATGCTAATTTGATGAGAAAGTATATTTTAAAATACTAATCAAAATTTATATAATTTGACTCTTGAAAAATTAAATATGATAATTAATATATCTATCCAGTGCATTCTAACTTCCGCACTATCTAAATACTCAATTTTTTCTCACTACTAAAATCATTACATTTTGTATGCATTGGCTAATTAATACAGTATTCTTTCAACATTAATATACGATACGTTTTCGGATCTAAGTCTTCTTAGGTATGAATTTACCTTTTTTATTAGGTATCTCTTTCTCCTTTGAGATGAATTTGAATTCAGTCGAACCTCAAAACGGACATGTTAAAAAACCAAAATATTTTTTTAACAAAACTCCAGCTGGTCTAGCTAAGCATGCTGGCCACTGCCCCTATGTAGATCTCCATTAAAATTTGACGGGAAATAGATTGTAAAATAAAAATAGATGTATTTTAATTTATTAAGTGGCCTTAAGCCCTTGACGAAATATATATTATTTAGTTAAAGTATGTAATAGCAACTTGTAAATTAGACATTAGTTGAGAATATTCGTTTTAATATTTCGCTTATTTAGGGCGATAAAGTCAATGCGTCTGAAGTTAAGGTCAGAAGACGTGTGATAATAAATAATCGTATAAAAAGTACAAAAAGAATGATAACATATTTTATAACAACAATATCAATTAAACAAAACATTAGAAGTCAAATAAGTCGTCCCTTATTGAGTCACAACTCTATCACTCCTAAGTATAATAAAGGTCCTAAAATTTTGCTAACCTTTCGCTTTTTTCACGATATAATTAAAGCGTCTGAAGTTAAAGCCAAAAGACGTGTGATAACATATAATCATATAGAAAAGTAAAAGAGAAAATACGAACAAAACGGATGAAAGGATAACATATTTTATTAAATATATGAATTAAACAAAACATTAGAAGCCAAATAGGTCCAAAATGAGACAAAATTTTCAAAAAATAAAAATAAAAAATGAATTGTGTTTTATGTAGTTCTAAAGGTATTGCAAAGGACATTTGGCTTTTGCATTTATCGAAAGGCCATATTTATAACTAACAACCCCCACCCAATTCCAAGTCTATCTTTTGTAGTACAATTGTACAAATGTACAATCTATAGGTGGTAAATAAATGGCACAATATTTATTATACTACTACTATATAGTCTTTGTTTGTCCAAAATTTAAGTATTGTGTACATACATGGAATAATTAAATAATAATTGATTCCATTTATAGTTTGGGTTATTGCATTATTGCAAGCCTAGGAGGACATATGGTGTGGTTCTACAACTACTAGGTCTAAGAAAATTTTGAAACATCACAGGCAAATATGGCTTCTATGCGTTCAATTTTTAAGATTATTAGTAATAAAGAAATGGATATCAAATTTTATTCGATCATAAAAGTTAACTCAAGAGAAAAATATGTTTTAATGATCGTATAAAGAGACTAAATGTCACTAAATCCACTAAGGTGGGTAAACAACAAGCCCTTTCATAATTAGGATTGAATATCTGAAGTTTGAATAATTTAGTTAAAAATACTATCGGATAAAAATAAATTAAAATGGGGCATACATTGATAACATGATAAAAATGAATTTTGATTCTTATCCAATCCAAAAACTAACACAATAGGAAAGAATTACCCAAAATCACTAAAAAAAGAAGATGTCCTTACAAACCGATGTGTGACTCAACAATGAGCCTTTTAACTTATTGTACTTTTGAATTACATATTCAAATCTAATAGCTATTGAAAATAGAATGTTTTTTACATGTATCTATATCATATGCATTGAAAGTAGGGTACATAGGTCGGTTTGGTTTGATTTTTTATTAAAAAAATTAAATTAATTATGTCGGTTTATTAAATCTAAAAACCAAATTAAACCACATAAAATCAGATTTTCCGGTTTTGAGTTTTTTTGGTTTTTTTCGGTTTTTCGTTTTTTTACAATTATACGGTGTTTGAAAAAGAGATCAAATATATTTTCACTTACATGTGTGATAAGCTAAACTAAAAAAATGTTAAACGAATAGAAATCTTCGAAAAGACGATAAAATTCACATGAGTACAAAATAATTTTTTTTTGAAATATCAACGTTCAATATTTTAAATTAATAAGATCAAAGGTTACAATCAAACTGAATACAAAAAGAAATATTTACAAAGTAAATTGTTAACTACGAATTTGAAAAACTATAATAATATTATTGTAATTTCTAATCTTAGTACAAAATAAAATATTTACAAAATTTTACAAGTCCAAATTTGAAATAATATATATAAACATTGAAAACTATAAACTAACTAAAAATATATTAACAAAGTAGATTATAAATAATGTTTTTTATCTATAAATAAAATAAAAAATTATATATTTATATTATGTCGGTTTGGTTTGGGTTCAATTTGACTTTTTTTCTTTGAATACCAAACCAAATCAAGAGTGGTCGATTTTTTTTCCAACGCCAAACCAACCAAACCAAACTACAAATCGAGTTTTTTTTCCGTTAGATTTGGTTCATTGATTCGGTTTGACTTTACAGTTTAACTTATACACCCCTAATTAAAAGTATTGGGTTCATGAGGACCCACGGCAGAGTCGCAGAAACCTATGTTTATTGCCTCTAATGTAAACTGAATATCTTCAAAGATAATTGCGTGTATGAATCGTATCGAACCTCCTAAGAAAGAATTAGTAGGCATTTGAACAAAAATTGGTTGAGGATTATAATAAACTTTTAAAAAATAAAATTTTCAATTAAATCAAAATTGTGAAAAAGATACATCTTACAATTTGTTTGCCATTTGATCAAAAGAGTTGAGCATATAAAGAAAATATCAGAAATTATCAAAACCTTATTTTTGGGGCAAATTAAAGTTAAAAGATATTTTGTTAGTCAAGGTCTTTAGATTATCATTATTAAATTAAAAAAATAAAGTTGAACAAAAGGATATACTTTTAAAATGATTCAAACAGCCCTATTAAATTTGATTTTTCCAAAAGTCAAAATCACCTGTGATTGGGTGCCAATAAAACTCATATTTGAATTGTATGAAATGTGAATAGCCAAAATACTACATCGTTTCATATTAGTCGTTAATATTACTGATTAAAACAAAATCATTCCAAAACTTTTATCAAATTACAAATAAAAATAAAAATAATTTTTTTCTTAATTTTACTCTTGAAATTAGTTGTTTTCTGAAGTAGTAATATTAATAATATTTTTACAAAATTAAATTAAATTAATAAATAAAAAAAATTATTTATATTTTTAAAGGACATGTGAAAGAGAAATATAACAGAATATATAATCTTTGTTAGTGGAGGGAAGAAGAAAAAAAAGGCAATAGAATCTTGGACAATTTAAGATTCTCAAGGATCAGAATATCTTTAAAAAAAAATTCCATTGACAAAATAAGATAAGTTAAAAAAAAAAAACAAGAGAATATACTTGACCAATGAAATAGAAATAATACCTAACATGCATGAGGGGCAATACACTTTTTATTAAAAAATACAATATAATTTTTCTTGACCTATTATATCTATTTAATATAAATCCAACTTAGCACTAAATAGAATATTAGTATCTAAAGTTGCATATTCTTCCTATTCCTAGGAATATTCGGATTGGAACCATCCTTATCGAACCTTTACACTCATAATAAAACTTTTTTTTTTCTTTTTAATAAGCCAATTGATGGGTTCACTATTTAGTAAGGTTCGAGTATTGTATATGAAAAAATATAATTGGGGGCGTATCGTTTCTTAATAGGTTATAGTCATATATAATATGACTCTGAATTAATTGATGATTTGAATGAATATGATTTTTTTATGTTACTAGCTACTTAAAAAAATTGACCTCATTAAGAAGGAAAAAAAAAAAATCAAAATAAATGTTTCTCTAAAATCTAAAGTAAAATTCTAGTCGGTCATCAAGATTTCTTTATTTAATATTGAATAAAATTTGTCTTAACAACAAGCTATGGTGATTAATATCAAAATTTTGACCACAAATTATGATGAAGGGTTAGGATTTTCGTCACGAGAATTGTGTTAATAATAAGTTATGATGAATTGTTAGGATTTTAGTCACGAGATTGTCTTAATTAACAAATAAGTTATGATGATTGGTCAAGATTTTGACAACAAATTCTGATGAATTTATCAGGATCTTTTTAATTAACATTTTTGCCTAAAAATTCTATCGAGTCATCAAGCTTTGATTTCTTTGGCTGGAATACTGGACAAAATGCTACAAGCTCGTAAGGTAAGAATTATCACTACAACTAAAATAATTTTTAACAGCAATAAATATAGACATTAATAAAGAGTGCTAAAGTCTTTACCGGCATTAATTAAGTGTATTAAAACCAATGTCGCTAAAGGCTTTAGAGACATATACAAAGGGTGTTAATTGCCGCTAAAAATATATATTTAGCAGCAATTAACTTAATTGTCGCTAACGATCATTTTTTATGTAGTGTATATAAGGAACACTGAACATTGAGTAAATGATAAATTATGATAAGCCCGACTCTGACACCATCATAAAACATAAATTTTGAATATAACTTAACTGCAAAAAATAATCTATGAGGTAAAAATTATTTAAAACGATACAAAACAACCAAAAATTCTTAATTATATCATTGTGTAACGATTATAATCATCTTAATAAAATGTTAAAAATACCTTCTTCTTTTTTAAAAAAAAAAATCAAAATTTATTTTGTTATTTAATAACAACGATTGTCTTTTTGATTGGTATTGCAATCTCCCTTTAATTGGACATTAGTGCAAATATTTCCTGTCGAAAAAATGCAGCTTTTCGACATTGAGAAAAGTATATGATAAGTGATGAGTCATACAAAGAGGACGAGTAACTTCTACGCAATTAAATTTCCATCACATCTAATTATCTTTCTATTTAATTGATTATATACTATGATGTAAAATATTGCTCAAAAGTCAAGTCTATTAAATTATTTTTTATATTTGTATTCGTTGGTTTGTGGGGTTTAAATCTAAACACCAAAAACGAAAAAGGTGTTACACTCTCTTTTCAATTTTATTTGTCCATTATATTATTTTAAAATGTTTAATAATATATTTAGCTTATAAAATTAAAAAATAATTTATCATATTGTAACAATTTTATCCTTAATATTAAATCTTATTTCTTTTTCAATGTTTAAATCACTTATATTTAATAAAGGTGATTTGGTAAAACTATCTCTATTATTTACTGCTTTTTAATTTCTGTATTAAAATAATAATGGATAACTATTATTGGACAGAGTGTATTAATTTCAATAATATTTTTTTTGGAGTCAATTAAGTTGGTACAGTTGCACCACAGCTAGAGTAATTAATAAGAAACATTTATTGTGGGGGGGGAAAACAGTGGATTATTCCAAAACTATGGTATAATTTTTTAAGATATATATTGACTTTTGTTAACTTACCAAACGTTATCTCCATTAATTGCTTTTTCAAAAATTGTGCTGGATTCTGTCTCCTTTTTACAGTTGTGATACATAAAAGATTGAACTTCACACCAAGTTTATTAAGAAATATTCCATCCGTCTCAATATATTTATCACGTTTCATTTTTCAAAAATTAATTTAATTGATTTTTAAAGTTAAATTAGATCAAATTATGCAATATTTTAAAATTAAAATTGGAATATAAAAGATTATACAAAAAATACTATAAATTGTATCTTTTCTCATATCAAAATGATTATTTTTTTTAAAACATCTTAAAATATTAATCAAAATTTACATTGTTTCTCTCAAAAATAATTTTTGTTTATCGGTAATTCATGTTTTCTTAATAGTAGTTCTTTTCCTTCAAGGATTCAACATATAAAATTAACATTGTAATTACATTAAAATTTCTCATTTTCAAAAATTATATTCCGCCTGTATGATCTCGTTCACCTCGTCGATTTTAAGTTCCTTCTACCCATAAAGACAAAACTATGTACATTTCATCCTCTCAAATTTTACTTGTAAAATTACGTTGAATTTATTATTATTATCGTCGTTGCCTTTGAATGGCTTAGGGGTTTGACTAGACCCCTACCACGTACATTAAAATTTCCTATGCTTCAATAAAAAAAAAGGCTAAAAATAACCTAGGGTTCATGTAGCTAGTGAAAATAATTTTGCTATAAAGTAAAGAATAATTCTGCTTAAATTAAACGCTATGCAAGATTTTAAAAAAAATAAAAATTCCACGTGTCATTTCATTAATCTTAAACAATGAGAACCCACCATATTATTCAATCTTAATTACTGTCATTGTCAAAATGCGTCTGAAAGATCCTCAAAAGATATCACAAAAGATATATAATATTTTTTTAAAATATAGACTAAAAGAAACAAATAAATACGATAAGTTTTTTTTTCTTCTAACAAGACCGAAAAATCAACTCTATATGACTTTCTACATTTATAGCAGAAAATAGGAAAAATAAAAATATATTACAAAAAAAAATTCTACACATTTTTTTAGTAAGCTGGTGAAGCAGTAGTTGTATGTGTAGAAGAGGACGTCGCCGGAGAATTCGAATGCACACCGCCACAGTCAGAGTGACTGTGGCTGTCGTCGCGCTCAGAGGAGTGTTCTGAGCGCGACGACCTCTTGTTGTGTTGCCTTAGGGTTCCACCCGATGCATGATCATGGAGTGGACCCTTTGGATGAGTGGCAATAGGTGCATAGATTCCATTTGAGTTGGCAACTCCCGATGCTTCGCCCGAGGCCGCTGGTGCTGCAGCGGCCATCGCGGCATATTCTGGTGGTGGGACCCATATTCCTCCGACGACCACGAATTGTGGTGGTTGTTGATTGTTGTGAATTGATGAAGGACTAGGTCTTCTCGTGTGTAATCGATATTTCTACATGAAAAGACAACAAACGATATTTAGGTCATGTATATATATATTCATGTAAAAAGAAAATTTTACACCATCTATCAAGTCACGTAAAAAAATAAAATTGTACATTTTAATTTGTAATTAGTCGTAAATAACTTGGAAAGTTGTACATCATATATGTTGCTTGATTTGGTATCCATATACAAGTAGATTTGTATAAACAATTTTAGAAAGCTTACTATAGTTATTAAATTCAAAGTACCTTTCGATTTTTAGCTCATCTAAAGATATATATACAGCTACATTTACCAAATTTAACTAAACCAAATCTCAAAAGTTGTAGATTTTCTATAACAAAAAATATATATTGTTATTTAGTTGCGTAACGACAGTAACAACAACAACAAACTCAGTATAATTTTACAATCTTACTTCCATTTTGAGAAAATAAAAGAATTATTTTCGATAAACTGTATTTGCGTATGAATTTAAAAGAAAAATATATGTATACAGGAAGTAAAGGTGTAGTTATCCAAAATTCTTGAGTCTATCTATACAAAATAATCCAAGTTTGTACTAGAATTTGTTGATGGACCCCTAATCAATTTTGCACTACCAAACAAAAAATATAAAATATCCAATTTCCAAATTTTGATATACATCAAAGTTTATCATGTTTCACATTTGCCAAAGATAAATAAATACTTTTTTGAAAAAGAAAGGAGCACAAAAATAAATAAATAAATATAAAGACAAAATCTAGAATATTCATTAATCATTTAAACAAACCTGTAAATGACTTTTAACTTCATCATTAGTGAGCCCATCCACCTTCATTAACTCCCTAATTTGTTTTGGTGTAGCCACTGCAAAACAAAATTTAAAAAAAATACAAAGGATTAGCGACAGGTGACTTTTATAGCTAAATAGTAAAATTCGTTTCAAATTAAAAAAATATTTTTTTTCTTTAAAATTATTACCATGAGAGCCACCTAGTTGTTGCAAGGCATGTAAGAATCTTCTATGCAACTCTGGAGACCAACACCTTCTTTGTTTTCTTTGTCCATCTTTATCCTCTTTTTTACTTGCACCGTCATTCTCGACGATGACGGTGGAACTACCTGTCGCCGCCAAAACAACGCCACTAGTTGGCGTTGTTTCTACGGCGGCGACGGCATTTTTCTCTTTCTTGAACGGATGAAATGCTCCTCCACTTCCATTTTTCTTCACTTCCACAACCGACACCTTTTTAGGTGTTAATTCCTAAAATACCCCCACAAAAATAAAAATTAGACAAAAAAATAATAATTAAGAGAACTGTTTAAATTATTATTTTTTCTAAAATTAATTACCTCTTTTGGGGTGGGATCTGAAGTTTGATTCCAAAGCTGAACAGATCTAAGCCAATCAGATTTTTTATTTTTTGTATCCTTAGAACTAGTAGAATTACTAGTATTATTATTATTATTAACAATAAAAGATTTTGATTTATGAGATTGATTTTCTTCATCATCTTCTTCTTCATCTTCATCTTCATCTCCATGAGAAAATGTGCTTTTTAATGGAATAAATTCTTCCAAAACAGGAACATCACTAGATGTATGTTCATCATCAGAACATTCAGTAGATTGTGCATTAAGGTTGTATTCTGTTGTTGTACCAGATAATTGTTGCTTGTAAGTTTCAATAGCTGCACATGAAAAACAAACAAAAAAAATTAAATTAATATTAAAATCACAAAAAATAGAAAATAATGTTTTGTTATTTTGTTTGTATAAAGCATATAAATAGAAAATTAAGAAATGGGGTTTCATTATTTTTGTTTGAATCAACATGTAACGCTTGAACTTCAAGTGGTTGAACACCTTCATTATCAACCAATAGATTGAGTATTCGAGTCATGCTAGAGGATAAGTAAAATAAAATTTTTTTAAAAAATCACAAAAATGAAGAAAACTAAGAAATGGGGTTTTGTTATTTTGATTAGAATCTTGATGAATAAATCCTTTGGAACACTAAATTTTATCTTTACCACATTAAACAAAAAGAAAAATCACAAAAAATGAAGAAATCAAACAAATGGGGTTTTATTATTTTGTTTGAATAGTATAGAATCTTGAAGAAAAAATTCACAAAAAATGAAGATATGGGGTTTCATTATTTTGTTTGAATACTAAAAATCTTGAAACAAAAAGATTTACAAAAATGAAGAAATGGGGTTTTGTTATATTGTATGGATTAGGATAAAAATCTAAAAAAAGTGAGTTATTGAAAAAAAAAAAAATACCTTGAGTAACAAGTTCAAGACAAAGTGGAAGTTCTCTAGAGAAAACTTGAATTTTTGTTCTTTCTTGTTCAAGAGCATCAATATATTGTTGACATCTCTCCATTTTCTCTGAAAAATTGTTGTTGTTCATCATCTTCTTGGTAAAGAAAAAGGATTTTTTCTTTGAAATTTTCCAGCTTTTGTGAGATGATTTAATTGACCTAAGAAGGAAAGTATGGAAGAAAAATAATTGTTAATTTATTTAATATTATGCAAAGGCAATAATGAGAAAAATGAGGGGACCAAGAAGGAGGATTTAAATGAGAAGGTTGATTTGTTTTGTTATAAACATAGAGAGATGCGGAATGGGAAATTTAAAGAATAAAGGGATCTAAGAAGAATCATAAAAGGGAATAAACTTGGTATATAAGAAATAAAAAAAGATTTTAATCTTAATACATGTAGAAACATCTAGCTAGACCATCAAGTCTTTGCTCTTGACTAATGATTTCGAGTTTGAGTTCTGAAAATAAAAAATAGTTTAGATAAGCAATGTTGTTTTGGTAAGAATTCTATTCTATGTCTTATGATTCTGGATTAATATAATCCGTATCACTAAATTATAGTATTATAAAAAATGTGATAGGATGAAAGAGATTTCAAATTTGAATATAAAGATGGAGAAATGTTTAGTAGGAAGGAACATTTTTCCTATTATGAGTCATGCTCAATACGAATATGGATTACTCTAACCAATATCATAAATTATAAAGAAGTGTGGTTGACGGATAAAGTTCATTCACGATTTCAAGTTTGAACCTTCAAAAAGAAATAAATTTTTGGTAAGGAGCGTTTTTTCTTAGAATTGAATTAATCAGAACAAAAATATGCACTACAAAAGTCTAAAACTAATTAGCCAAGAACTTCATCACTAATTCGCTACTAAATCACTCTTTCAACTTTAAATAAGATTAGTAATGAATTTTGTTGTTTAGCTACATAATTTATTCATCATTAATTCGTATCATTTTAATAATTATGTAATATCAAGTGATATGAATCAAGTTATTCATTCTTTTATTCTTAATCAAAAATCTTTAAAAAAAAAAAAAAGACTTCTGAATAGAGAACATTTGCCTTGATAATGGACTTATTAAACGTAATTTCAATTAGTCGAGACAATAAATTTCAAATAGTAACTCAAAAAAAAATATATGATATTTTAATTTTTTTGGAAAGGTGGTGCGTGGGGAGAAGGGTCGAGGTCGGGGCGTCGCATACGAAACGAATCTTTGATGGGTTAGGTTTAGTGCTTTTTACAGAGTTGTGAATATTCGAAAGAGTGATTCTTATATTTTTATTATATTATATGATAAAATAAAAAAATAATGTGTGCTGGCATTGACGTTACATATTACACTATCAAGATAAGATCAAACCTTTTTTACTCCTTTGTCCTTCTAGATTATAAAAGTCACATTTAACATACCAACTATTTCCTCCGTTCCGTTTTATGTGGTAATATTTGACCAGACATGGAATTTAATAAATAAATGAAGACTTTAAAATGTTTATCAAATTATCCTTTAAAAAGTAGACTCACTTTTCTCTCTCCTCATAAATGTATTGAAGTACTATGTTTAATATTAAGTGGGACCAACAAGGATAAAAGAGGAATTATACCTTAAATACTTACTATATAAGGAAATGTGACATTCTTTTTGGGACTGATAAAAAAAAAATGGTGCCGCATAAAATGGGACGGAGGGAGTACTATTTCTCATTTTTCCCACTTAGGGGGTAGAATTAGTGTTGGGGAAATGAATTACAACGAGTAGAATCGAACTTTCACAAATAAGGTAGAAATTTAGATAATTGATAAATTAATGAACTATTAAGGTCTTCAGAATTGATATTATTGTACTCCCTTCGTTTATTTTTATCTGTTACTTTTTCCTAAAATAGATTTTCATCTTTATTTGTCTCTTTTGAGATATTAAGAAAAAATAATTATATTTTTTCATGTATACCCGCAACATTAAATATTTGTTCTTCAAATCATTTTTTTAAGACTTAATGCTAAACATCATTTAATAGAGATAGTTTGGTAAATACTTATATCAATAATTATTTTCTTAATAGATATGTCAAGTCAAATATGACAAGTAAAAGTGAACAGAAGGAGTATTATTTTATCACTTCTTTTCTAATGTTAACTAGCACAAATTATAACACACCAGGTAATTATGGAGTCAATTATATGAGAAACGTGTTTTTTTTACAGCTATCACATGCGATAGTAAATTTACTTTTAAAAAATATTAATAGAGTTTTAAGACATAAGCAAGGTAATATTACTATACAATTTGATAACTCGTCACCATTTGAACATCTTAATATTATCAATATACACTTACACATTTGTACAACTAACAATACCTTAACCTCATGGAGTCTCAAGCTCATTTCTTATATCAATAAATGAATTGATGAACAAACTAACTTTGCAACATTAATTCACTAAACAAAATATACAAATTGGGTAAATGTAGAGATGAAACAAAAATTGAGGGGCTTCACTAACACTAACAAACCAAAAAAAAAAAACTATAAGGTCAAAAATTCAAAATGTACAACTATGAAGGGTCAAAATGTAATTTACCAAAATCCACTCTAGAACTTTCTTTTTTGCTTGGAATATACTCCGTTTCTTTGGCTCAGAATAATCACGACAACACTTCAAAAACTTCAACGAATCTTTCCACCGCGCGTGCCTACACGCGCCATCCACCTCGACGTATAATTCTTTTAAAAAAAAAAATTGAGAATAGGAAAAGAAAGATAAGACGGAATGAAGAATCAAACACTCATTAATAAAATGAAATTTCAATAACTAACTAATCGAGCTATTAAAATTCCCCGTTAAATAATGTTGGCTTTTGGTGTCTCAAAGGGGCAAAACAGAATCGCGTGTTGTGTGTGTCCAAGACGCATGGCATAATGCGTGATGAGAACGCACTAATATTGATCTGACACAGTTGTCGCTGATTGGGTCCCATTACATTGGGGACCGTAGTAGGTTGTGTCCGAATATTCATTTTACTATATATGGACTAATAATTCGGAATTCGATATTCGATACTATATTAGAATGTAACTATTTTGGATTCATATCACGTAAGGCAATATTCGAAAGGAAGCACTCTCTTGCTAATATTTTTTTCATCTTCAAGATTATAATCAGAGATTCTAATTAAAAAAGAAACAACCTAATTTGATGCATCATATCATTTGATGATTAGATTACTTAATTAAATCTATAAAAAAGCTTTTTTTAAAATATAAAATGAAGAAGAATATAAGTCTTTATGATTTTTTTGTTTGGTGTGTCCCATGGAAAAATAGAGATAACATTGTCATACACTTCAGTTTAAATTTTATCTGTTACATTAATATAAATATTTTATCATAATAATATTAATAAAAACTAATGTACAATATTGACACAAAAGGTTTAAGCTTCGCCTTTGAATATCAACATTACTAGAAAATATGAAACTAACTACGTAATATGTCAATAATTTCTAAACGATCCATAGCTAATCAATAACTCCTAGGTAAATGATTTTTTTCCTTTTTTAATCTATAGTTAAATGGGATTAATATGAAAATTTGACCATTGCTAATTCATTCATTGTTTTTTAATAGTGCAATCTTTCTATCATGGTTATCTTATATGATTATTTCTACTTCAACTTAATTTAAAGTTGAAAAATTAGCTATAAGAGCTAGTATTTCAGATTAAAATAATGGTTTCATTTCATAAAACAACCCCCCCCCGTTTAGTGAAATCTATCAAACGTAAAATAAGATTAAAATCTGGGCTAAATCTACACATTTCTAACGCTAACGCTAGGTAAGGGAAATATTTTTATTAAGTTAATATTTCTAATTGATAGTTGGTTGAAAGATACATGATTAAATAACAAGCTACCAATAAGATTGGGATAATATTTTATATTTAGTTTCCTAATTTACTTTACTATATAGTAAATAAATGTACGAATTAATGGCATTTTGACAACTACCTCTCACCAAAGTATCATTGTTATTGACTAGCAAGAAGTCTTTTATTAGCAACGTAATTTAATTAACATCTTAGTCGATGAAGATATATAGACCATTAGGCATTAGCTAACTTTGCATGCACTTACAAGATCAAGGGTTATGGAACAAAAGATTATTCTGGACCTAGATCGAGGTATTAATAGTGATTTTTTAATTTTACAGAATAATATGTGATACAATGAGATAGAATACAATAGAAAGAAAAATAGAGAACAAACTAATAAATCGGCACAGCAACCCCCCCCCCCCCACCCCCCTTATATATTCGAAAGGTGAAATTTGTTAATTGTTGAAAGTCTTATATACTCCGTAGTACCCCTAAATATACACTACCAAGAGAAAAATAAAATGGAACTAGTTACAATTTTCCACTAAATAGCTCGCAGCTAGCAATTTTCCTGTTAATACATAGCTAAACAGGAGATATAATAAGAGAGTGAAAATGCTCAGGGACGTCTAATTAACAGTAAAATAAAAAAATTCGTTAAGAACAATAATAACAATTTTTTTAATGTAATACCATAGTTGAGGTTTGAAGAGGGAGTTGAATGTACACAAACTTTATCTTTTGAGAAAGAACAAAGGAGGATTTTGAATGACAATCGTCTGAAACAATAATAAGATACTCGTAATATATATCAAAGCGAAACAACCAGTAGCGTAGCCACCCTTATGTAAGGGTGTCCAATTTGACACCCTTCATCGGAAAATTATACTGTATATACAAGTAAAATAATAAACAAAGTGGCTAAAAAATAACATATTTTGGACACCCTTGACACAACAATATGATGTAGCCTAGTGGTTTTTGGCGCCTTGAAAGAGTAAAGACACATGAACTTAAAGTGATCGTGTGTTGTAGCAGTTTTTTTCCCACTTTTTAAAGAAGAACACGTTCATTTTAGCAATTGAACATTCTTCGTGAAATTTTTGGCTTCGCCACTGAAAACAACATGTAGCTAGTAATATGAATCTAAATATAAAGGAAGAAAGAATAATACTAGTTAAACTCGAAAAAAAGAAACGGAATATATCCGACGACTATTATATATATGCAGTGGCGGAGCCAAAAAGTTTAATAAGGGGGTTCAAAATCTAAGAAGTAAACACACGAACTAGTGAAAGGGGGTTCGACATCTATTATACATACCTAAAAAATAATTTTAACCATATATAAATAATAATATTTTTCGCCGAGAGGGTTCGAATGAACCCCTTATTATATGTTGCCTCCGCTATGCATACAACAATTATAATATATCGATACAATTTGATTAATTTTTCGATGAAGCGTGTTTAACCACCTAACCAACCTTCACCGGTTGTTGCTCCGCCGGCCTATGTCAAGGTATTAATGATATATGAAATGGCATATTCTTTCAAAATGCCTTCTTGTTATGTGGACAACAATGGGGTTTCCATAGAACTATAATTCTTTAAAATATTTAATCTAAATATAAGTATATCTCTTATAGTTAATGGACCTCTATTAGAGTATTCTATCTGTTTTTTCTTTCTACTTAATTCTCTATTATTTTTGTCACGAACACACAAGATCATAGGAAGTATAGAGACAGATTCAAAATTCAAAATTTGTAGATTTTTAATGATCTCAATTTTTTTCTTCAATTTTTTTTATTATTAGTGCGCAGGGGATGAAGAGTGTAACAAAGCTTTAAGTAGAACCATATTTCTTTTAAATAACAAGATACAAAAAAACAATATTATCCCTAAACAAAGAAATTTAAAATAAAATACAAAAGAATTTTTGCTAAGTACTATTGAAGCTAGCACACAAAAAGGTGTTCTATATTAAAATAGTGGCATCATATCCAATAATGAATCTTTGATCTGTCTAATTTATTTTTTCCAAAAGTAC
This sequence comes from Solanum chiquidenum, assembly GCA_029582725.1. Taxonomy (NCBI): domain Eukaryota; kingdom Viridiplantae; phylum Streptophyta; class Magnoliopsida; order Solanales; family Solanaceae; genus Solanum; species Solanum chiquidenum. The sequence continues at coordinate 447 of JAJOOS010009735.1, read as the reverse complement.
TACTAAAATGGAATTTTTTAATAAAATAAATAGGGACACCAATTTAGGAAATGACCTTAGGTCCTTTAAGAGCCAAAAAGAAACACAATTATGGAAAGACATTTCATAAGAAGGCACTTTAATTTGTTTCTTGCATGCACAAAATATTTTATTAAGTAATATTATAATATATACTATAGTGCAAAAGTCACATTGTCACCCACAAACCCCCACCCCCACCCCAAAAAAAGATCAATATGATGAATGGCCTTTCATATGAATGTGGGGTTGGATCTTAAAATTTGCGAGTAGTTGGTATCCTTAATTCCTTATCTCATGATGAATTTTTAGGGTTTATCTTTAAAGAAGTATGTGAGTTATTCATGCACCTAGCAAATAATAAAATGAGTAGAAGTTATTAGAGATCAAAATTTGAAGTTTAATATAAATAAAAATAAAATAAAATAG
>JAJOOS010009734.1:0-14752 GCA_029582725.1 Solanum chiquidenum | reverse complement strand
AATATACCGACAACAACTCTTGAAAGATAATAATTTTTCATGCATCAAAACTTTAATTTCTCCGTTATTTTTTTCTTATAACACAAACAGTATCCCATGTAAAGTAAAGGCGAAGAAAATATCTTATTAGGCGTTAAAGTATGAATAGGTCGTGTCAAATCGTCAAATAATTACCTCATACAATAAATCTTACTCAGCGCCAAACTAACACTTTATAACGTATATATACAGTAAATTTCATTCGTTTATTCTTTGCAATAATTATGAATGCACACTGTCATCTTAAATACTTTTGGTTGGAGAGCAATCAGCCGTGACAGTACGTACGTGACATAAATCATAATAATAAATTAATAAGTAATGTCATTTTTTTAAAATTATATTTATACCTAATATTTTCATTTCACTTATTACTATATACTATATAGTAAAAGATTTCGACAAAGCTGAAACGTGACAATCTTTGAAGTAACATATTATTGCCCTATATATGTACAATAGGCGTTAATATCTCACACCTTCAGCCTTTTTTTCGTATATCAGCAAAATTGTGATAATAAATCGACACTAATTACGCTTGCAAACATACACAGTCAACGTCTAAAAACCGAAGAAACATTACAGAGTAGTAGCAGGTGGAGGTCAACAGAATACAAAATTATAAGATTACTGTGATTGCTACTACACTTAATTAAATGCCATAATCCTAATATTAGAGGGTTAGTTGTAACAATGTAAGATGACAGACAAACATTGATAACATAACTTTAGAATAAAGAAATATAAGAGGGGTCATGGGGAAAGTAGGATAGCCCATAAGTGGGGTAGACATAGGATGCTTCCCATATAATGTGTGTTGCCTTCATATCAATGGAAGAAGAATTACTACTTTTTTGAAAACTTTGGTTAAAGGAATTAAACATGACCCACTTTTCCACTTCCCATGTGACCCTTACATGTTCACAACCCTTCCACATCTTTTTTTGTCCTCATTTACAATTTCACAATGCCCACATTTTACTGATCAGATCTGTTGAGGAAAAAAAATAGTATTCACTAAGTCACAATTCACAAACAAACAACTTGAGAGTTGTACTATTATCGGGTAGATATATAGGTGTGTCAAGTCAGTACTAAACGGAGCGAGAGCTTTATTGCACTATTATATGACTCTCTAATATGTCCCAATTCAACAGCTTAATGTTTTCAGACATTACAATTTACGAGTATGGACTCATAACCTCGAATTGTATAATGTAATGTTTTTTACACGCAAGAGTAAATAATGTGAAAATTTGTATTCCAATAAAGAAAAAAGATAGTACTAAATTATATGGTATCATTGTCGGTTTGCTTTTGCAACTTGGCAGCTCCGTGAAATAGTGTTTATATTATTGCATGTGACTACTAGTAAAATAATGTGTGGGGGCAGTTGCAAAATGTTTAAAGTGTTTCTCTTCATTTGTTTTATTCCATTTGCGTACACTCAACTGCTTGACATCTTCACGTGTATCAGGTTGAGTGATAAATATTTTTTTATTTTTAATTAAATTTTTTGGATTTGAGTTCTCGATATAGAGTTATTTTTAGTAGAGATAAAGATGTTTTATCTTTAAAGTGAAATTTCCATCATACAAATCTAAATTAATTTAATCTCAAAATGGATATGAAATACTGAATCATAGTGAGAAACAAGAAAGTAAGGGTACTTGACATCTTCATTAAGTTTGTTAGTTTTAATCACTAAATTGTATAACAAAATCCAATAATTGCGTTTCCTAATTAAAAGTTAGCTAGCCATAGAAAAAAAAAATATATGTTAAGCATGAATTGGTGACTTGAAGATGTTCAACCGCTTAAAATTGATCAAGTTGAATTGAAAGTGTAACAAAATTTAACACCATGACTCAATAAATCTTATATTTATTTACTTAAAATAGTATAAATGAGCTGGACATTAGGATCAATCCTTATCATATACGAAAATCATAGTCAATTCCTATTTTTTGGTAAATAACATGATGTGACATATTTTCCTTGAATTATATGACAGTGGCAATGGGGCAGAGATGGGGCTGGTTTGGAGGAATCTTTATGGTGGTCCGTCTTGGTCATAGATTAAAGTTAAAATTAATAATTTGAAAATTTGATTGAATTTCAAGGTCAAATAGATATTTAAAGATAAATTTTTGAAATAGATAGTAAAACGCTAGTTAAATGGTATGAGAAATACAAATAAGTAATTCATGGAAAAAAAATTAGAAGAAGATTTAACATAACATGATTAGATGCAAGCAGGCAGAAGAAATCTTTTTCTTTTTTAAAAGTTGATTTTTGATAAAACTTTAATATAATTAATTGAACAGACAGGACAGATTGTAAGTGCACAAAAATCATATAAAACAGAGTGAGATGAGATCTAACAAGATAGCCCACCCCCTTAAGCCTAGCCCACTCTTATTATCCTCCTTATAACGCATCAATCATGATTATCGTGAATAATTATCTTAGAAAAACAAAAAAGCTATAGAGTGCCGTAGTGAACTTTCTTCATTTTTTTTGTGGGAATTTATTGTGGATGAGGATTATGTGGAGGCAAAAAAAATAATATTAGTATATATTTTCAAAGGGATTTAAAGGACATATAAAATGTTGTTATCAACATCATCATAAATATGATCAAATAATACAACGTCAATCAAAAGGGGCAAAAGACAGACAAAGATGACAAGTAATTTGAACTTAAAACGTTTTGGATAAGAGTTATTGACGTGTCTTGATTATCTTTACAAGTTTCAATTAATTCATGGATAAGTTTTCGAAACCAAAAACAAAGAGAAAATTCAAACTGTCACCATTCGAGCAGTGAATTTGATGTTATCTTATCAACGATATTTGTGTAGCCATCCATTATAATGACCACATGCAAGCGATCGAGCACATCTACATTACGACATTGTCCAAACCAAACGCTACTCCATTTTATCTAGTTCACTTATACTAGATCGAAAGGGCATCCAGAAAATTACACGTTGATATCAGCTCGTTAATGCCAGAAAATTACCAACATAGCAGTAAAGGTAGTTCAAAAAATGTTATAAGGAATAGGTTCCAACTCTCGACTGGGACATTTTTGCATATTTTCAATCAAATCCTGCAAGTCCCTGGTCTTAGGGGCTAGGAAGAGAACAAAACACAACTGCAAAAAAGGAAGAAAATCTTTGACCAAAATTGTAATCCCATATTTTAAAACTAAAATTGTTATGAGAAAATACAACAAAAAATACAAACCACAAACGATGACTCACCTCTTCTTAATATCACCATAAAATTAAGCTACACGAAAACCTGTGAATGGTTTAGGATTGGAACCATCTCTTAAGCTGCTTAGAGCGCTGCTGGTTACTATCAGTTTGATTAGAACTGTTGCGAGTGAATTTGGATGTATATTGTTCAATAAGCATATCTAGCTTGTCTACTCCATCTCGTCCAACTGCATCTTTCTTCTTTTTATCCTTTTTCCTGTTCTGTAAACTGATGCTTTGTTTTTGTTGGTTAGTTTTATCTTCAAATTTCCTCTTTGTTGCTCTTGCTGCAACATCTTCTTTATGTCCAACCTTGGGAGTAGCATTACCTGATTTTTCACTACCAAAGCCACCATGCCTTTTTCCTTCTTGATTATCTTTTAGTTTCTGTTTTGCACCTCCTAGCTTTTTACCTTCCTTCTTCTTGTTCTTCTTCTCATCTCTTTCTTCTGCAGAGAAGGTGGCTCCTTTAACACCTTTGTTTTTCGGTTGATCTCCATCTTTACTACCTGAAACTGACGACACATTGCCTTCCCTCAAAGTGGCACCTCTGACACGCTTGTTATTTGCTTCATCTTCTCCTGTTGCCTTTCGTTTTCTTGACTGTTTATCGCGGGGATCCCGTTCATTTGTATTGTCATTCTTCTGCAAATCTTCTTTGTTCCTGTTAAAACCTTGCTGCTGAAATTTCTGACGAAGCTTCATTGTTTGGATATTATCAAGAGCAAACTCCACTATTGGTCGATGCTCGGGACCAAAAGTCTCTACAAATAGATAAGTACTCAGATAAACCAGAAACCTAAAATGCTAAAAGTCACCAGAAATAGGTATGCAATATCTAACAAACTAAAGACACATACCAGGATTGTTGTTAAGAACTCTCAAAGCCACAAGTGCATGTTCATGCTCTGAGAACTCAAGAAAAGCTACTCCACGAGAATGATTCTTTGCCACTGCTTGTCCTTTTTTGACGTCCTTCAAAAACTTTATCTGCAACACAGGGAAGTATAATGAAGTTGCAAGAATAATATAGCAAAACTGCTAAGGCTAAACTTCAAAAGAAAGCTCACCTGCCGGATAACAGGCTTTTGCTTAGTAGCACGAGAAGCAACTGCATCAATGCAAAGTGTCTTCAGCTGTTTTTCAGTCATTGACTTGGGAATATTGTACATAATCAGCCGTGTCCTTGACACATGGAAATTTGGGGACTTCAGCTTGATAATCTTCTTTTCTTGCAGCCTACGCAGTGAACAACGTTAGCATTGCAAGCTATGCAGGAACTTACATAACATTTTAAAACTGCAATAGAACAGCTCCAGAACTTTCTAAAGCATTCTGCATCTAATACAACAACTACCACTACACCTCAGTCCCAAACAAGTAGTGCTTAACAATATGAATCCTCATTGACCATGTCACTCCATTTAAACTCATGTCAAGCCAATAAAAGCATTCTGCATCAAATGAGTTCTTTTATTTGCTAAAGTGTTGATTAGCAAAAAAACTCATTTGATGTATTAAATAGCAAAAACAACTCATTTGATTAGCAAAAAGTGTTGCAAGGCCCATCAAAAGAAGTAAGAAGGTAAAGTAACTATATCTTCCCTAATTTATTTGCTAATCAATTCATTTTCACAACATGAATGAAAGGAATGGAATAGATAGTTCGAGGTTAATCGCACCAGCAGATCAAAATATAAATAAAGAGGAGATCACTTGGTAACCGTTGAATGCAGAAACCCTGCTAGAATTATTAAAAAAGAAGTAACCACCAATATGAAATGTGGCCTGCGGAGACAAACTGAATATCTTCAAAATAAGCAACATCACCCTTCATTGTCTTAATGAGGAGCTCCAATTCTTTAACATATAATTTTATTTTATTTTTTGATGAAGATTTTTTAACATATTATTACTATTATTATCACAAGTTCATCTATCTACCCCTATCATATATTACCTTTACACTCTGGACAAATAGACTTCTTTTAAAGGATCACTCTCTTGATCTATGAATCATTGTCCCATATCATGTTAAAGAAGCTTTTGTCAAAAAGGAGTTATAGCCTAGAAAGAAAGGGCGCAGTTTCTAGTCTCCAAAAAACTATAGTTGAACTCAGCTGATATGAGGTCAATTGTTAGGATATGCATATCAAAACCATGTTAACCTTTCAAGATTCACCATTTTGAATATAAGAAAACTTTTGTGAGACTTACCCCTTGCGCTTTGACATATCACTCACTGAAACACCTTCAGCAGCTGGGGTACCCTCCAAAATAAGACCCTCCTGTTACAGAACAGAATAAGATTACATCACATTATATCTTGTAAGAAGTTAAATGCCGAGATGACATTAGCAATAGAAGCCAACCTTTGCCAGGTAAAGGTTGCGATGGTCATTATCCTCCTTTTTGGTCTTCTGCAACTCCTTATCATTAGCAGCTTTCTTGTCCAAGGCCTTTAAAATCTTTAATTGCCGACCCTTCAGAAGACACCTAAACCATCCACAACACTGGCAGCGGAAATAGCAGCTTCAGCAGATGCTGCTGTTTTAAATTTGAGAAATCCAGTACCCCTTGGTCGTCTGCAACATGTAGAATAAGTTCAATGGAGTTATTAAACAGCAAAGAGTAAACACGTAGTAGAGCTCATACTTGGTGACTTGTTCAAGAACAGGAGCAAAGTACTCCACTTCACCAAAAGCTGAAAACCGTTATTTGACTTCTCCATAATCAACATCAAAAGGAAGGTTGCTAATGAAAACTGTCCCCTGCAGATAATCTGCTCCCTCACTCTGCATAGCTTTAATCTCTTTGTCAATGTCTGCTTCCTCATCAAAGTTAACTTCGGTCTGATTATCTTCTTCTAAAAGGTCAGAGTCATCTTCTTCCCCCTCAGCTTGCTGAGATTTTCCATCAATATCAATGTCTTCATCCTCCGTATCACTACCACTATCATCTTTTGCGCTCTGTTCTGCAGAAGCAATAGTGTAGATTGCATTATTCCAGAACTCATGAAACAACACATTTAAGAGCATAAACAAAGTAACTGGCATAGCATTAAAACATCATCAGTTCATCACCAACCATCATTAAAAAAAAAAAAGAAGGAAGAACTAGCTGCAGAACAGTTTAGATGAATATGAAGTGACAACCATCAAGAATTCAACATTCTCAAGATCAGACCTAACAAAGGTTTAAAAAGAAAATAGCGAGAGGACTGTCCTTAATTGTACCCTTGAACATTAGGAAGAAGAAATGACATAGCACCTATATAATGGTGTTGTAGTTGGCAATTTCAAGGTCGATTTAAGAAGGTTGGCTAATATGTTGATGGGCTGCTAAAAAGATACTTCCGAGTTACGATAGAAGGAAAAAGAGAAACATTTTGAAGGGAAAAAAGGAATAGGAAGCTCTAAAAGCATGATCAAACAATAATGATAAGCTCTTGTGGAATAAAACCCAAAATACCTAAACTATTGCTTACAGGTCTCTACAAGTAACCACTCATCACACATTAGGTACCCAAACACCGAAGTAAATTTACGTTCATTCAACTTCAGTCCTCAATAAACTTAGATCGTTTCCTATATAGAAAGGAGAAATTTTGGAACTGGAACTTCTCAAGTCACCAAGCAAAGCAAGACCTGCACAAATAGATCTTATATGCAACAAATTAGAACTGAACTCGATTTGAGACATGAAGATTTTAATGAGGCATATGAAATGAAATTAGCATTCCAAACACATTTAACTAATAAAGCCAAAGCATCTAAGATACGTTTAAGAAGTGATCGTCCATCTTTGTAGCAGGAGCAGAAGTATTTTAATTATAAATTATAGCCCGAAGCATGCAACAACTACTAAGTCATAATTAGAGCATTTTAGTTTCAGCTTAATCTAGACAGGGTCTGAGTCCATTGCACTGTGTGCAAAATTGCCTTTTTTTCCCCTCATCTTGTGCAAACTCTAGTACACATACCACTTGAAACAGACCTTGACTTGGATATCTTGAGTGTGACTTTATTTATTGAGAATCCTTGATATCTTGAGTGTGACTTTTAAAAAGAGACTAACCGGCAATCCAGCAGCTACACTGAGTAGGGAAATTCTGTTTATTCCAGCATGCAGGTTAACACCTCCTGTAAATGTAACTCTTCGGTTTTCTCGGTTTCCATAAACTGAACCTGTAATTGGAGCCGGGAACTCTTAAAAAGAATCCAACATTTTGATGTTTCTCAACACTAAAATGTTACCATGAGTCAACTAAAGGAGAGCATTTGCACCTGAAAGCCGTCCATTAATATACACGTGTGAGGCATGGCCTGCTGACTGCACAGTAAGAGTCAGATGTTGCCTTCTATGTAGAAATGATTCATCTGAATTTACCTCAACACTGAAAAGTTCAATGACACGGTCAGAAAAATATACACGTTTGTCAGCAGGCAATATAAATGTTTTCGTTCATACCTGGTGGTGTACCAAAGGTAGTCACCCGCATCCCTGGTAACATTTAATTGCTCCAAGAGACCAACAACAGTGAACTTTGAATCCGCATTAATGGTGGATACATCTTCGCTAAATGTTTCCCAAGTGGGCAGCATTTGTGCAGTGGATGTCTTAACTCCAACCTGATTTGAAGAGCAAAAGATTTCATCACAATCATTTTCCAGTAAATACACTGCAAGTTGGCAACTGAGTACTTCCTACGTATCTTAGCTTCAATTCTCATCTTTGTAGATCATGTTAATGGGAATAAAATGCCAAGTGTTTGTTTAGTAGACACAACATTGTCAATTTATTATGAAGTATTATTTGATTAGAAAGTAGGGAGTGGGATGGTATATTAAGAATGATTACAACCTAACATTAGCTACGGGGAAATATTTATTTGTGAATGACTCTTCAGCACCAGTGAATAAAAGAAGAGGATATACAACAGCAGTAAGTAACTATGTGATATGTACATACCCTGGCAGTATTATATAACACATTTTAACAGTCTGGAAGAATGCTTATTGACCAAGGTGGCAGATCGTAATGTTGGTGCCTAAATGTCACCCTTGCAGTTGAACTCAAATGGTAATTTGCAAAAAAAGCAGCACAATGTCCAGACCCGGAAGAAAATACATGTGCCTGCAAAATGGAGAAGATTTCAGAATTTTAAAAGGCCAAACATATATGAATCGGATATGTAAAAGAATGTGTCAATGTAACAAAAAGAAAGAACAAAGAATTATTGACCATCTATAATCATTAGAAATTTAAACATTAATTTGCATACCCATCCTCATTGTCAGGGCGGGATGCAAGTACTGCACCCACTCATAGTTGAAGTACTTAAGAAACCAATATTACTTTTTAATTTGCACCCGCTTCCTCAAAACAGTAGTGGTGGGTGTTGTGGTACTCCGCATCTACTGGCATCCATGTCTACTCATAGTAACACCCCTACCCCTAAAAATCTGATGAAAAATGTCAACAGAAAGAGAAAAAGAGATGAGAAAGGCACCTGTTCATAGTTCCCTAAGACAGTAACGGTAGGATCAGCAGAAATCAGTGCTGGTTCACATAACTGGACAGCCTTATGAAGCTCCTTCAAATGGTCATACTTTGGCTGCCTAATCATGCCTATAAAATAAGCACAGAGAACTAGTTAGTATATACGAGGAAAGTTGAACTTCATGTGAAGTTGTGCATCTAAATGGTACTAGCTCAGCCTCTCATCATATTCATCAATAGGAGCATCATAGTCATAGCTGGTAGTGATAAAAGGCCCCCCAGCTGTTCTTCCAAAGTTGGTTCCCCCATGATACTGTTCAAAGAGAAAAAATAAACATCGGTTAAGGTAAAAAGTATCATCACAAGTTGCACACATGATTGATTCCATAGCGCCAGTAAATCTCTTGATTTTTTATAAGTAAAACTATTTACATCAATTATTTTTTAAGAAATGACTAGTGTCGAACTCTTGATATCATTTTCTTACATTCATTTGGTAAGACATTAATATGTAATGTCTGAAGAATGAGAAGTACATAAAGCCACTGAATTTAACAGTTTAGACTTTAGACTTGGTGATGGGTCAAGAAGAAAATTCAGATAACTATAGAAGATTATTTTCCGAAGCACGGGTAATTTTGCATTATAAATTTCATGCATCAACATAATAGACATGCACTTTTAAACAACAGGCGTATCATCAATTGATATAGAACTTCAGAGAACTAGTTATTAATTTAATTTCCATATACAGGAGCTGCAGTACAGATTTCAAAAGCTGAAGGAAATCCACCTACCATATAATAATTCACCAAAGAGCCACCTTTTTGAATGAACCGAGCAACTGCAAAGGCCAAATCTTCAACTGGTCGATGATGAACTGGACCGCCAAAATCATCAAACCTTTACACATGAAGAAACTTAAGTCAAATCTTCCCAACATGGAAAAGTATTAATCACACTGCAAATGCCAAAGTATATTGAATTTACCAGCCACTCCATGCCTCTGTCCATATCGTTGGCTTGTTAGGTTTGTTAGGGGAAAAATAATCACAATAAAAACCATTGCAGGTGTTTATCTGTCACCAAAATGAAGATTTAAGTTTAGCATAACATTCGATAATCCCAAGCACTCACAATCAGCTTTCCTATATAATTTACTTTCTATAAGAATATTTTCTAATATGGTAATATGAGGGACAAATCGAAACAACAAGTTGAAATAAGGAGCCAAAAGAATTGAGTGTTGCACTCAGTTTACTTAATGAACGAAGCCAAGCCAATCTTGTATAGTGCGAAAAAACATCCTACCACTGGATCAGGGGTATCATCCTCCTTGCACATGACCCATAGGACCCCAGTACCCATTTCAACAGCCATTTTAGCTGCCCAAGTCATGTACGCATGACCTGGAGCACCATATTGTTTTATTTCTAACCCATACTCGTTCTCAATCTGCATCAACACTTCTAAACATAAGTATCTATGATGCTTCATCATTGCAAAGCATCATATTGCACATGGGATGAGGAAAGAAAACAGATGATCCAGTCTATGAGTTCCCTCACATGTCATTAAATTGCTTTAAGTACACACCAGATGCCTCAATAATTGGCTTCTATCATGAGTGAAATAGTAGAAAATTATACCTGAGACAGAATGATAGGACCACCTTGGGTCTGAAATAGCTTCTCATTCTTCATCATTTGGACAATTTTCGTGGTGAATCTTTGCATTTCCCTCTACAAGACAGAAATTACAGTCCACTATGATTTAGCTTCCAAGATAAACAACAACAACATTTTCATAACAAGCTGGGTCTAATGAGGGTGGTGTATATGCAGCTTTACCCCTAAATTGTGAAATTAGAGAGATAAAATGTTATACTTTTTCTTTAACCAAAATTCTACTACACATTAGGATGCTCCAAGCATACTACTTTTCCACTTGAACCAACAACAACAACATATCCACTGTAATCCCACTCATGGGGTCTTGGGACGGTAGAGTATAGGCATACCTTACCACTACCTTGTCAAGTAGACAAGTCGTTTTTCATCTCCTTCACATTCTCATCAGTTGCATCAAACCTTCTCATCATCTTTTGCATCATATCTTCAATACACGCCATATTGCCTCCAGATTCCCAATTTTGAGGGGGAACATAAGGTCCAACTCGATCGTTTCTGTTGCCATAGTTGTTCCGGTTATAGTTGTTGTTGCGATTGAAGTTCCCCTTCCGGACATATTGACCCTCTCGGTTGTAATTGTCATAGTTCCGACCTTAGTTTCCTTGACCTTGACGCCAATTTTCCGTGTTGGATCCTTGGGCGTTTGGTCAGAAACCCCCCGTCTGATCATTCACCGCATAAGCATCCTCTTCATAGTAATACTCTTCAATTGGTGGTGGAGTTCTAGTCAAGTAGTTCACATCATTTACCTTTTCCGCACTTCCGCTCACATGCTTCAATACCAACCCCAACTCGGTCCTCATCTGAGCCATCTCCTCACGAATCTCATTCGTAGACTGGTTGTTTGTAGTATGAACGGCAAATGTGTTTCTCCCAGTATCCGACCTCCTAGTGCTCCATGCTTTATTGTTGCGAGAGATCTTCTCTAGTTTTTCTGTAATCTACGCTTATGTGCACTCACCATATGATCATCCATCAATAGTATCAAGCATTGCTTTATTGTTGTCATCCTGACCTCGATAGAAATATTCCTTCAGCGACTCATCATCAATACGGTGATTCGGAACACCTCTTACAAACGCAGTGAATCTGTCCCAAGAGCTACTCACAGACTCTCTAGGTAATGCCATAAAATTATTGATCTTATCTTTGTGATTGAGTTTCTTGGACACTAGATAATATCTTGCTAAGAACACATCATTCAGTTGGTCCCATGTATAGATTGAGTTATAAGAGAGCTAAGTGAACCATACAACAGCATCGCCTGTCAGTGATAGAGGAAACACTCGCAATCCGATGACATCCATATCCAAGTCTGGTCGACCTACACAACTTTTGCAAACCACCCTTAGCTTGGCTATGTGAGCATGTGGGTCCTCCGATGGTGACCCCGAGAACAGGCCCCTCGTTGTAAGCATCTGCATCAAGCTACTGGTCATTACAAATGTGTGCCCCATAGGCAAAGGAGGTAGGACAAGAGGTCATTACAAATGTGTGCCCCTATAGTTGTCATGCAGTTGTGGGCCTGGTGGACCATGCACCCTCACTACATCTCCCAATTAATTTTCAGCTAGAACCTGATTGTCTCCACCAACTATCCTCGGAGGTTGCAACTCAACTTCATCACCTATATTATCTCCGATAGGATTAACTTGAACTCCTTGATTGTTCATTCTTCGCAAAGTTCGGTTCAACTCTGGATCGTAAGGAGTAAGTGGTTCACCTTGGCTCCGTGTACTTGGCATACACTAGAGTCAGAACCTGAGAGAGACAAAAACAAAAATAAAAAGTAAAATTAGGAAATATTTGACTAAATTTTAATAATGTAGTTAAAATAAATCTAAAAGCTAAATTCCCCAGCAGCGGCGCCAAAATTTGATACGCTCAAATTACATCTCCCTAAAGAAGCATAAGCGATCGTTATCAAGTAAAGAACCCAACTTGTAGGTTGGGGTCGATCCCACGAGGAAAATGGTTTAGACTTCACTTTAACCAACAATTATATTTGTTTAGTCAAATTACTTCCAGAAACAAGTAATTAAAGAGGGGGATTTGTGAAACAAATTGTAAGAATTCAGTAAGTAATTAGTAAACAAAAGTCAATTTTTGTTGTTATCAAGATGAGAGAATTAACTAGGGTATATGTGTTCCCCACAAGCTCATAACACAGTAATCCCAGTAATAACAATTCTTTCCTAGTATACTACATGCAAAGTGATAAGCTAGATATCTCTAAATCCTTGGTCCGACATCTAGAGAATTTCACCCCGCACCTTGGTCCAGCTACGTGTGTATAATTTACTAACCCTTACCTTTACCTCATATTAGACTTCACATCGATGTTTGGCTTAGTTATTACTTCGCACCAATCGACACTAGACTCTTAGATAGTATCACACTAAATCTATGTTGATAATTCTTTTCTTGTTGATTACCTCCTTGGTCTGGCAAATAGCAACAAGGAGAGTTCTAACGTTGCGCACCGTTAAAAAAACTTTTAAACGAAAGAATTATCAATGCATGCAAAACACTATTCAAGAATTGTTTATTTACTATTCATACTTTGTTAATCACTCATGGTTCCCACAACCCTAGTTGTGGAGTTTAGTTACTCATAATCATATGAACACAATTCATTGTTTTAGATGAAAGAATTATGAACTTACGTAAGAAGAATAATAAACCCCGAAATTCAACTTGAATTGCAACACCAAAATCTTCAAAACGAATAAAGTTGCAAGTTAATATCTCAAGTCAAGAACTAGAATAAAAGTAATAAAATCTAACCCCCTAAAACGAGGTTTACATACCCTATTTATAAAAAAACAAATCCTAAAATAAAAGGAAAATAAAATAAGAAAATAAAACTGTAGGACGCGTCTCCATTCCATGAGGCTGACCTATGGTCTGTAAGTCGAATGACGGTCCTACGGTTTCTTTCGTGGCTACATACTTAGCCGATTTGAAATCTTCATAAATCCACCTCTCTCAGTCAGCTTCCACGAATCAGCAGCACGGTCTATCAGTGAGACAACGGACCTTCAGTCACCTCCGTCGCTCTTTACTTAGATTATTACAACTCAGGTACTGGAACCACTCCTCTGATCACTTCTACGGAGCTGCAGGACGGACTGTAAGTCATTCGATGGTCCGTCAGTCCCCACCGTGGTTCCACACTTTGTCAGATTTTCATGAGCTTCAATCTTGCCATGCCTGGTTGTCCCACAACCCTTATCTACGGGGCGTCACTCATCCTACGGTCCGTAGGTGACTCTTTTCAGCACTTGCCTCAGCTACATTTTCATCTTTTCACACCCGGGTTTATTTCCTGAAATTACAACAAAAAACATATAAAACCAACACAAAAATGCCTTAGACATTCACAAATCCTAAGTGAAACGTATCAATAATACCGTAAACTCACGGTACATCATTATCCTATCTCAAAGGCTCATGATATTAGTTGGGTCGGGTCTTTTGGACCGTACCAATATTTTTGTTTTTATTTTTTTATTTTTTTTTATTTGGGCCATAGGTCTTGTACAGGATTATGCTTCCTTTTTTTTATTAAATAAAAGGCTGAATAAGCCACCAGAAATTCATTAAAATAAAAAAAAATATCACAAAAATTATATCGAAAATAAATCAATTTCATATCAACATTTATAAAACATATATAAAAATAAGTCCATACCAATATTATTCATGTTTCATTCACATGCATATACATAAATTTTAGTAATACATCATACAGATTTGAAAATCCGAATCCGAATCAGAATCAGAGTATTGTAATACATAATGCATCGACATTTGTTGCTTTTTTTATTTTTTATCTCACTTACAATCCGAATCCGAATGGATTTCTACAATTTTTCCCTTTCTCTTTTTTCCCTTTTGATTTGCAGGACTTACCGTTTTCTTTGCTTCATTTTTTTTCTCCTTTTGATTCTTCGATTGAGAGGAACCACCCTTTGCCGGAATTTCAACATATTTTAGCGGCGGGGTTTGAGCCAATATGTTGAATGTTGAAGCATGTACTTCATCCGTAGAAGTTGTTTCAACTAATCGAGGACTCTTTCGAGGCTTTACAATTGTTTTCTTCGACATGATGATGATGAGAAACGAAATGGGAGGGACAATTGTGAAGTTGGGGCAGTGGGGGTGGTGAGAGATATGGGAGGGACGATTGTGAAGGTGGGTTAGTAGGGTGGTGGCGTGTAGTATTGGATAGGTGGGGGGGGGGGATTAAAG
>JAJOOS010009733.1:0-14490 GCA_029582725.1 Solanum chiquidenum | reverse complement strand
ACAAATAGGGAAATTGATAAGTTACCAAAAGTAAGTTTATGATTCAAAATATTAACAAAGATCTAAGGCAAATTTGCATTTGCAAAAACCTCACAATGGCTTTCATCAAGCAACATGGAGGAGGACCTAAGAAGTAGGAGTACTATATATATACTTTTGTCTTTTTTCTTTTCTTCTATTTAATGTAAACATACCCTTGATGCTTGCATTAAGATAGACTGTCAGTGCAAAAACTAGTACACGAAAGGTACAATAGCTATGATTCATAAGAACTAACAGCTGAAAACTCTTCGTCCCTCAAAAATCTTTGTTGTCTTGCAATGAAATTCTCAACAGTTTTCCTGAATTCATCATTGCTCATCTCGTCTTCTGGATATGAGGTTGTTGTCTTTGTCATAGTTGGTTTTACACTGTCAGTGTTTATAACTTTCCGGGATCTTACTGTAGCTGACCGTGTCAATTTTTTTCTAGGTTTTTTCTCATCATGGGATAAAGATAGAGAGTTGTCCGAATGGCACCGATGGATTTTCTTTTCTAATTGTCTTTCCAACAGAATACTCTGTTTTTTGCTCTGTTCACAATAAGCCTCTTCTAAAGCAATCCTCTGTTTTTTGCTCTGTTCACAATAAGTCTCTTTGTTCATCAAACATTTTTGCTTGAACTCATCGTACATATCGATTTTAACGTAACCATCTTTAGTAGAGGACTGTCCTGATATCAAGAAGAGGATGATGACAATTATGTTTCCAAGAACAAAGACGAATCGAGGACTAATGAGGGTGACACCAAGTCCCTGGAAATAATCCGTCGAGAGATTGAAATTGAGTGGCAATTGAGTGGAAAATCTTGAGATTATGGCGAAAAATATGCAGAATTCAATGAAACGGAACAAAGTTGTGACTCTTTGACGCTTCTTGTACCTTAGCATAGCGTTTGCTTTCTCCAATTTGATGTTGTGGATATTTAAGGATTCCATGTTTGTTTGTTTGTTTGTTTGTTTTAACTAGTGAAAGAGTAGTTAGTGGATTTGAGGGTTTTGATCAGTTATGATGAAGAGGAAGTTGATATGAATAGTGAGGAGCAAAGTCCTCCTTTCTTCTTCTTCTTATTATTTTATTTTTGTTTTGAGATTGTGGGGATTTTAGAGGCAAGGTTGGAGTATATATAGGCTTACAAGTATATATTTTTTATTTTTTATTTTTTTGTTTTACGTCCACAATAACAACATACTCATGTATCCATCAGGAGAGGTTACAGAAAGTAATAATTATCAGCAGTACAAATATTAAGAATTATCAAAGTAAAAAAAGTAACAGTAATAATAAATTGAAGAATAAAATAATGCTAGCATATTGGTAAGAAAACGGATCGAAGCTTCAAACTAGGTACCTACTCTACTGCTACGATCAGAAAACACTCCCTTTCTTTTACTTTAGGCATATTCAAAACTTACTAACCTAATTAATTTGAATTTGTACCGAATAAGCCTACTAAAGGGAATAGGGATCAATTTTATTTAGAATTTGATCACTTTTTCAGAATAAGATCAACGGTCTAAGTCTAAAAGTGGCACCAAGTTTGAAGTTTAAAATTCAAATCAAGAATTTCTCTGAAAACATTTGTATTCTAACCATCCACCATACCCCTCTTTTTTCATTTAATTTTGTGTTGTAATAGTTGAAACAGATTCTTTCATATTTTCACACTACTTTTTTTTATTTATTCGTTTCACATTTCTGTAAGGAAGTTCCAATTCTGATCTTTTTTAGTCCAAACTCCAAAGGGACTGTCACCGTCAACACTCTTACAGGTTGTTTGGTTTAAACTTCGAAGACTTTTAGATTAATTATTCTGGTATTATTTTTTATCGATTGTTTAACTCGTTATATTAAAAATACATAAGGGTTCTCCTAGGTTTTTTATTGTTTTATCCCAGAATAGCTAATCTGAATATTTAGTTCACTTTGTAACTTGAATAACTTATACTCCATTACTAATCTCAATATAACTTATCACAAAATTAATAACTAAATAAAAGATAACACAATAATATATTTTTATTGCACAATTGTTTATGTTTGTCTAGCATACCAAACAACACCTTACTTTATCACTTAGGAAACTTATTCGATTTATATCTAAGAATAATTATAGTGCTTTTGGTATATAATACATAACAATTCCTTATTCCCATTGCCTCTCTGTTGTTTGGCATAGCAACTCAATTGCTGGTTTTAAGTGATACTATTTGGTGTACAAGTGGATATAATAATTTAGAATATGGTATAAGTATTTTCCAACTCAATTATTTGGATAAGAAGAATTATTCTTTGTTCTAATCAGAGTCAGACACATGAGGGATGGACCCTAATGTTTGCTCTCATTTAATTTATGTGAGAAAGTCCTATTTGGATTATGCTATAATAATGTTTTGCACTAAATGGCCACATGATATATTAGGCAATGTTTTCGAATTTTGCCAGCATTACATGGGTAGGAACTAGGAATGGTGCATGCTGCATAGATTAAACAAAGAATCTTTTATCTAAACAGAAGAAAATGTGATTCTTCGTAGTCGAAATTTTTATTAAGAGATATAAAATATGAAGAAGTAAACATACGAAAAAATTAAAAAAGGACAGGAATAAATTATTTGGCAATTGTTTGGTTTACATACTAATTATACTGAATTTATAGTTATTTATGTTGTGAATAATATTAATAATGTAAAGATCATTATAAGCCCAAATATTAACAGAGAGGGTAGTTATGAAGAGATTAATTACTTTAGAAATCCTTTATGACTTTAGTTACTCTTAGCTTTTATATCCAACCAAGCATTAGAGTATGACTTGAGGCTGTAAAAAAAGAGAGAAAGGGTGGCTATTTAGCGGGAGTCACTTCGGTTGTATGCCACTAGGTCCTTATGAATAAGGGGATAAGTTCACGGTTGTATGTCACGAGGTCCCTATGGACAAGGGACAAGTTCACTATTTTATGTTTAAAATCATAATATTCTAAATTTTTTTTTAAAAAAACTTTAGTATCAAATCAAAACTAGATAAATATCCGTCCTAAAAATTCATCTTTATAACATTTACAAAATTAAAACAAATTAAGAAAGCAGAGAGAGCGCCTCACATGCGGCCCTAATTTTTCATAGCATAATGAGATTCTATTTTTTTTTTTTTTTTTCTATTTTATAATTTATGTCTGTTCTTTAAAAAAATAAAATATTTTTAATATTTAATTGTAGTCTCAACGGAAAGTAAAACTTATCCATTAGTTGGGGAACTGAATTTAAACACTATAGTACTAGATTTTCGTTATAGTGCTTTAAAAAAATAAAATGAACTGACATGACACTTTTGATACTTTCATCAATAATAATATATGCTAATGTTAATGCATTTCCAGGTGGCAAACTTGTATCCAAGTGTACATATATTATTGGAAGTCCTACCTCCTTCCTTATAAACTAAGAAATTAATCATTTGCCATCCACATAACGGTTTTCCTACTCTCTTTTTTATAAAAATATCACAAGAAAAATATTTTCTTTTAACTATGGTGGGCTCTTAATTGTTGAATTGATTTTACGTGGCAATTTAATAATAAAAGATCGGTTTGTACTTTGGTCTACAAAAGACCTTCCAAAGAATGTTAGTCATTTTGTACTCCCTCCATTCCATATTAAGTTAATTTTTGAGATATTTTTTATTTTTAAAATTAACTTAATTGTTCAGTTTTCAAGATTACTTTTAAAGTGTTCTTCCAATTTTACCCTTCATTAGTTAGTATTGAAATTAGTGATTAATTAATATTTAGTTATTTTAATCATAAATTTGACAATAATTACTAAGGGTAAAAATGGAAAACTAGGTTCAATTTATATCTTAATCTACTTTTCTTAAAGGGTGTGAAACACCTCAAAAATTAACTTAATATAGAATAGAGATTAGAGGGAGTATCACTCAAAAATATTGTCTTGCACGTCAAATCTAATAATTTAACTTTATACATTATAACTTAAAGAAAAAATATATAATATTATTATGATTAAGTGTTAAAAATCAATAATTGTATAATTATTGATGCAGGGTAAAATTTTTTTATTGATCTTAGACCCCATATCTTCTACTTTTAACATCTCTATATACACTACATGGCCTAAATTATTGACATATCTTCACATTTTTTTGATTTGTTGAGTTACTTCCTTTGCTTTAGTAATTGTTTTCTTAATATCAAAAGAAATTAAAGCTTGAACCCTACAACATTTACTTAATTTGTACAAGTTGTTTAAAAGAGAAAAAATATTTAAAAATATTAAAAGGTGCTAATAGCAGTGGGATTCTCGCGGATCATAAGAAGCTTAAAAAATTGAAGAAGCAGACCGTGGGGTTCATTGAGTGGGCCAATTCAATGAATGATTGGCCAATTAAAAAAATACTTTTAAAATTATAGTGTATTTTCTTTTTTTAATTATTTGTTTTTCTCTAAAGGACTAAATTTGTTTAATTATTTAAAGGGAAAAGGGCCTGATTTACTCCTGAACTTTATGATTTGGAGCTGATATACCTTCCATTTAAAAAATGGCCCATAAATGCCCTTGTCGTTATAGAAATGGCTCATATATGCCCTTTTACTTAACAAACCAATATTTAATAAATTAAAAATTCATTTTTTATGTTTTAATTTGAGAAAATGCCACGTGGCTCTTAAAATACCACACCCAGTAACTTTTCACCAACCCGACCCAATTGGAAACAAGAAAACCACACCCACTTAAATAAACCTAGCCCATTTCATTCTATGGTCTCCACTCTCCACGCTCAACACGAAAAAAATAAAAAACTTGTTAGTGTTTCAATGAGCTCTAAACTGGCGTCAATCAGTCTCAATATTGTTCAAAATCTTAGGTAAGTTTCGATTACTTTCTTCTCTTTTATTTTAAGGATCTTTGGTGTTAAAAATATAGGGTAAAATGTGAGAAAAGTGTAACTGAGTTTACCTATGTGTTTTTTTTCCTTGAAATTCTGTCCATGGAAGGTTTATTTTCTTACTTTAATACATGAGTTTATCTATTTGTATGCAAAGATGGAATCATTTCCCCAAGTTATTTGCTAAGGTGGATATTGTTTTCAACTATGGGGGCAATTGGGTACTTTCCCCAAAGCTGGGATACAATATAAAATTTTAGCACACCTGATATTATAATCCTTGTTTTATTTGTTATGATGATTTGTGTGAAGCTTTTACTTTTAAATTTGGATTTAGGGAAGTTCAACAATTGTTGGTCACTGGTCCATCTAGTACTTATTATGTAATTGAATATAATGATGAAATTAAGACTCTTCAATACTTATTTTCAAAAGATTTCAAGGTAATACATTTTTATGTTGTAGATGCTCATGAATTGAGAGTTTCTACCACAAATATCATGTATCATACTGAATCATATTTTGTGGATGTTGAAGTTGCTACAGATTGTGATTATAGTGATGTGGAGGATGATACTCTTTATGAAATGGGCAACAACTGTGAAATTGTTGAATATAATGCTGAAGTGTTTCAATGTTATGAACATGAAAAATAGAGAATTGTGAGTGATGGACTTGAAATTAAGGAATTAGAAATGGGTATGACCTTTAAGACTATTCAAGAAGCTAGACAGGTTGTTAGCTTTTATGCTATAGCTAACAAAAAGAAGTTTAAAACAAAAAAAGTGATACAAAAAGAATTAGGTATGAGTGTTATGATGGTTGTCCATTTACTCTTCTCATATCTAAGGATGGAAAATTAGCAACATTTAAGGTTAAAACATTAAAGCCTAAGCATACTTGTGGTGATTCTTTTGTTAATCCATTGGCAATTTATCATACCTTGGCTGTTTATTTTAAGGATAAAGTTCAAAACAATCCAAAATACCCTATCAAAGATATGAGAGGAATTCTTGAAAAAAAATTCAAGTTGAATGTCTCAAGATCCAAACAAAAAAGAGCCAAAACAATGGCTCTTGAAAAGTTGTGAGACAGTTTCAAAGATGACTACAATAGGCTTGAAGCTTATGGTCAAGAACTTAGACAATCAAATCCAGGATCTGATGTGGTAATTAATATCTCTAAAGATGCACTTGAACAAGGCATAAGAAGATTTTTGAGAATGTACATTTGCTTCAACGCTTTGAAGGATGGATGGAAAAGTTTGAGACCTATAATTGGTTTAGATGGAACATTTCTCAAAGGAAAATGTAAGGGGCAAATATTAATAGTTGTTGGGCAAGACTCAATGAATCATTTCTACCCAATAGCTTGGGCGGTGGTGGAAAAGGAAAACACAGGAACTTGGACATGGTTTATTCAGTTGTTGAGGATTTTATTGGAGCTAAAAAATGGTGAAACTGTGACATTTATGTATGATATGCAAAAGGTAGCATTAAAATATATATTTTTCTTATTGCCTTTTCTTTATCTTTTTTCTTACTGTCATTTTTTTCTTTTCAATTTTTAGTGCCTGTTGGATGTTGTAGCTAATGTTCTTTCAGAAGCACATCATAAATTTTGTGCGAGGCATATATAATCTAACTGGTGCAAGAAATGATGGAGTGGTGAAGAGAAAAAATTGATGTGGTAGTGTGCATGGAGTACCTATGAAGAAGAATTCAAAGACACTTTGAAGGTGTTAGGAAAGGTGGATAAAGATCCAGCTAGTGATCTTCGTCATTTTCTTGTAATTAAATGGTGTAGGGCATATTTTGATACTCAATGTAAGAATCTAATGATAGACAATAACTTCACCGAGTCTTTTAACAGTTGGATACTTGAAGCTAGACAAAAACCAATCATTAAAATGCTGGAGGAAATTAGAGTGAAGGTGATGAATATGTTGGTGAAAAATGAAAAAATGGGCAGAAAATGAAAAAATGATATCAGTCCAACGGCTATGAAATTGTACAATGACTATCGATTAATGGCTACCAATTGTACAGTTGAGTTCAATGGAGATTATGGTTATGAAGTGAAAAATGGAGACACTGACACACATACCGTGAATTTGGAGTTGAAGAAATGCACTTGTAGATTATGGGACTTGGGTGGAATACTATGTCACCATGCCATCAAGGCACTTTTGCATAAAAAAACTGAACCATTGGAAGAGGTTCATTATTGGTACAGAAAAGAGGCTTATTTGTTAACATACAAGTACATGTTTCAACCAGTTAGGGGTTCTCAATTTTGGAAAATCGACCCTGCTCAAGGAATGGAACCTCCAGAAATGGTAAAACTTGTTGACAGATCCAAGATGAAAAGAAATATAGAAACTGATGAGGCAAGTTTGAGAAAGGGGGCATGGAAGCAATCAAGAAAATGAACTATAATGAGATGCAACAAGTGTGGTGATTTCAATCACAATGCTAAGGGATGTTATAAGGTAATCTCTCTTAATTTTTTCTTTTAGTTAAAAGGTGTTCGTTTTTGTCAATCATAACAATTTTTTTGGGTTGAAGGACCATGAAGACGGTGAAAGTTCATATGAAAGAAATAAGAAAGCAAGCAGTCAAAAGTCGAGGAGTCGAGCAGGAAAAAACTCTACATGTAGTGCCATTGTAGAGTATGAGACAGAAGCTTTACCCCAACAATTTCAGACACAACAGTTGACTGCCTATGGTCCTGAGATCGGGAATGAAGAAGATCCAGCATTGCGACCAATGGTAATTTCTGAGACAGAAACAGGAATGGAAAAAAGATCTCGAATATTTGAAGGAATATGAAGCAGGAAGATTGTTTTTAAAGGGAATGCGAGAGAAATCTTGACCCTTTCGGATCTATCATATTCACCAAAGAAGACTACTTGGAAGGGCAAGAAAGCAGTCACGACTGGTCAGTTACAAGCTGAAGTAAAAAAGAAAAGAGCGAAGCAAATGGCAATGAAGGGCAAATGGGTCGTGGATACTGATGATGATCTAGTTTAGAAGTCGTTGTGTGGTTGCTCATTTTTTGACATTAGGTGGTTATTTTGGATAATATTATATGATGTAAAATCAAACAATTTCTTTTGTTGCTAACCATATAGTAGATATTCGTGGTTGGTTTAACCACCAGAAGGTTAATCTTCTTTTGCTGGTAACTTGTGTTAAGATAATTTTATGAAAACTGAGAATTATATTCTACTGCATCTGGCGTAATTATTGTTGATTGTATTTTGTGCAAGAGAGTAAATTTATGTGCTTTGATTGGTAGCGTTGTTTAAATTACAACTAAAAGTAGCATTGTTCACGAACTTATTTGAACTAGTAGATAGTTCACAAATGATTCAACGTGGAATGTCAAGGAGTCATTAATGATTCTCTATCATTTTACCTCAAGCTTTTGATTCTCTTTCATTAGTAAATAATACAGAAGTTGACAAAATCACTACACAAGACCAAATAAGGTGAATCAAAAGTTTTCATAATTTAATACAATGAACCAAAAGTTAATTACACATAAGTCACAAAACTGCAAGTGAGATGAAAAAGTTTAGTCGCATAATATGGCCTTGGAATCTAGCATTTAAATTCTCATAAAAGATATGATCCTACAAAGTACTACTATATTTTCAAAATTTACAAACTTTTTGCCTCAGTGAGTGAAGAAAAGAACCCAACTAAGCAACTGAATGTAAAATAACTATAAACTTTTCTCTCGAATTTTAAGATTTCATAAACGCAATGACTCCGTCCACAGTCTGTTCGCGAACACTCTGAATCTGTGGTGTGACGGCCAATAAAACTTCAGCAGACTCTCGATTGTCACTTGTAGCTTTAAGATGTATTAGCATGTAATTATCCTTATCAGCGACAGTAAGATCAGCTCCAGCTTGTAGTAAGCATTAAATATTTTTCGCATAACCTTTACGAGCAACAACAAGCAAAGGAGTTATTTTACCACACCACACTCATTCACCTACCTTAACATTGACAGTATCCCCTGCCTTTACCACACAACGAAAAGAATCGGCTGCCGCAACTGCTAGCAGATGACACATATTATCATCTCCTATTTGAGCATCAAAATTAGCATGGTGTTCTAGCAAAACCTTAATAGCATCTTCCTGGTCGCGGTCTACAACGCATATAAATGGTGTTCCAACATCAACATCACTTCGCAAATCAACGTCTACACCTATCGGCAGAAACAATTTAACCAATTCAATATGTTCATTTCCTACATCATTAACTGGACAAAATAAAACACATAAGAATATCACTTCAAGCAAAAAATATCAAGAACAAAATTAGTAACACTCTTCTCACATTTTACCCTATAATTCTAACACCAAAGATCCTTAAAAGAAAAGGGAAGAAAGTAATCGAAACTTACATAAGATTTTGAACGATATTGGGACTGATTGATGCCACTTTAAAGCTCACCGAAACCTAACAAGTTTTTGATTTTTTTTCTTGTTGAGCGTGGAGAGTGGAGATCATAGAATGAAATGGGTTAGGTTTATTTAAGTGGGTGGGGGTTTCTTGTTTTCAATTGGGTCGGGTTGGTAAAAAGTTATTGGGTGGGGTATTTTAAGAGCCACGTGGCATTTTCTCAAATTAAAGCATAAAAAATAAAATTTTAATTTATTAAATATTGGTCTGTTAAGTAAAAGGGCATATATGGGACATTTTTTAAACGAAGGGTATATCAACTCCAAATCATAAAGTTCAGGGGTAAATCGGACCCTTTTCCCTTTATTAAATATTGGTGTGTTAAGTAAAAGGGCATAAATGAGCCATTTCTATAACGGCAGGGGAATATACGGGCCATTTTTTAAACGGAGGGTATATCAGCTCCAAATCATAAAGTTTAGGGGTAAATTATGTCCTTTTCCCTTATTTAAATTATCAACCGATTTGATGGATTATCGGGAAACATCTCCTCTTTAACAGTCACATCAATAAATCCTAATATTTGCACTTTGCACCTTTGAAAAATCATAATATGAAAAATCTTACCTACTCTAAGTTTTAGTGCTTATGTTATGCACGATAAATACTTTTCAAGAACCGCTAATAAAATAAACGATATTTTTTTCTTTCACTATGGTTTATAAAACAAAAAATATCTAATTTATTTTAATGAATTATAATATCTTAATTTTCATTAAAAAAAAAAGAAGAAGAGAAAGGATATTTCTCTTTTTACACTTGCGTGTAAATGAAATTCATTTTTCGTTTGGGATAAATAAGTACTATGCAAAGCATAAAGGCGGAATGGTCTGAGAGACCCTTGTACTTGACTCGATTTGTCAGTTGGATCTCTATACTTACGACTTTGCCAACTAAACCCTTAAACTCATTCAAACACAATAATTTAGACCTTTTTCTCATCTGATGGGTGTGCGTATAGTACACTCATTTTACACATGAAATACCACGTCATTTTTTAATGACACATCATTATTATTATTATTTTTCGATGACACATCAAAAATTAAATATTTAAAAATAAATAAGATTTTAAAAAAATGCAATTTTCTCTCTCTCTTACTCATTTCACCCCTTCCCATTTCATCCTCTTTATTCCCACCTTCTACCATTTTCATCTTTCTTCATAGTTCACGCTCAAAAATTTCTTCAATCATAAAATGTGATAGATTATAATTAGTTCTTGTACATAATTTAGGGTTTTATTTATTTTGATTTGATAAAAAGAGATATTAATAAAACTTCAAATTGGAAAAAATATGTTTATATGTAAATTCAAGTAATAGATCTTAAAGAAATAAGTTTATAAACATGATGAATGGTATATTTTCTTGCAAAACCTTTTTTCAATTTTAATTTGATGATTTTATTGTGATAATGTGTACATGAAAGAAGAACAAGAGAAAAGGAGTAGGGGCGGGGAGGGTGGGGGTGGATGGGGGTTGAGGTTGAAGAAGAAGAGAAAGGGAGTAGGGGCGGGGGAGGGTGGGGGGTGGGGGCTGGGGTTGAAGAAGAAGAGAAAAAAGATGGGGTGGGGGTGGGGGTGGGGCTGAAAAAGAAGAAGAGAGAAGGGGTAGGGGTGGGGCGAGGTGGATGGAGTGAAGATGAAGGAGGTTTTCAATATTTTTAAATTTTTTTTATTATTATTGTTTTGTCTTATAATTTTGATAATTTTAAAATAAAAATATTGTGTTCACTTGCTACAAACGCGTGGGGTCACGTATTTGTCCAATTAAGCCATTTCAGTGCCACATCTGCCCGGTCAATGGTCAGAGGGGTTTAAAAAATAGAGTTTCACTGAGTTTAAGGGTTCATTTGGCAACGTGATAAATAGAAGGGTTTAACTGACAAACAAAGTCAAGTACAGGGGCCTCCCAAGTCATTTCGCCAAGCATAAATAAAGTGCACCTCATGAATTAAAGTCTTCTTTTTTTTTCTTTTGAAAACTGAGTAGACTCCAAATCAGATCAAAGTTTTATATGAATAAACAATATACAAAACAAAAGGCAAGATTATTCTCTTATTCTATCCTAATAATATTTTAATTACAAAATCATGTGTAAGTGCAACTTAGTGCAGGGGCGGATCTAGTGGGTGAATCTTCTCGTTTTTTAATTTTTTGTTATATAAATAGATATATTTTGAAATTTCTGAATATAATATTAGAGGTTGGCTAAATTAGTGATTGAGGGAGTTCAAAGTCTACCTTGAAGTTCAAATTTTAAACACTATATTTTTATTTTTCGAAACTTTTTATTCAATTATAAAAAATCTTGAATCCACTATTTGTGCAAGTATATTATTCTTTCTATATCTTAGTACAAACTTTTTGTGCTTCTAAAAGACCTTTTTGCGAAGAGATAATGATACAATCAATTAAATAAGACGGCATTAACTAATTTCTTAGTATTAATTATTTCCAACTTAACAAGAAAAAAGACGCTTTATTTATTTTAATCTTACTTTCTTATAACTTTTGGACAGTCGTGGTCTCGTGGATGATTTGTTGATAGGAGGATGATGCCTTATTTTGTTTCTTCGAGAAAATAAAATTTATATATTTTAAGAAAATCAGAAATTAATTGCATTATAATAGATTTACTATTGTGTATGACATAATTAAATAATAAGGCTGCTTTCCTAAGTTTCTTCTAGAATTATTGTTTTTTTAAAAAAAAATTAACCAGAAATCAATTGCATTATTATTGTGTATGAGTAACTTAATATTCTGTCTGTTTTCCTGTGTTTTTTCTATAATATTTTATTTTTATTTTTGAAAAAACAGAAATTAATTGAATTTACTATTGTGTATGACATAATTAAATATTCTGTTGATTCTGGCTAGTGGATAATATGCACACTTTGGATTTAGAGTATTTCGAGTTGGACACCACTTTCCTTTTGATATATTCCTTCCTCTCTTTTTTCTTCTCAATTTTGCTTTTTTGAAAGGAATTTGTTTTTTATGATGGAGAAATCCTAAGTTTAATTCTTTTGGATTGAAAATTTTACGAAAAATACTTGATCACAAATATAATTAAAAAAGTTTCATAGCTTAACGCATGTCAATAACACTATCCTTAAGAATGTTTCGCTCGTATACTAATTATTCATTTAAACATTAGATATCATATTATAGGTGCAGGAACAAAACTATTCCCATGTACAAGTAGAAATGTAACTTCTGCTATTAGAGATTAATCTTTGTTCTTGAATTTACATATGTTTTCTTAATATTTTTTCCTTTTTAAGGACCTAATAATGTACTAATTACAACTTTTCTCAAGATGTCTTAATTTATGTTGATAATAACTCTTCTTCCCTTAAAAATCTTTGTTGTCTTGCAATGAATGCTTCAACAGTGTTCCTGAATTCTTCGCTGCTCATTTCATCATCCCCCAATTTTACTTTTAAGCATCCTACTGTAGCGGATCGGATCAATTCTTTTCTAGGCTTCTCATCATGACATAAACTAGTAAAGCTCTCTGAATGGCTACGATTAAGTTTTTTTTCTACTAATCGTCTCCTCGGTACTAGAATGCTCTGTTTCCTCTGTTTCTTGCTCTGTTCACAGTAAGCATTTTCAACTAGAATGCTCTGTTTTTTGCTCTGTTCACAGTAAGCGATTTTCTCTAGAATACTCTGTTTCTTGCTCTGTTCACAGTAAGCATTTTCTACTAGAATGCTCTGTTTCTTGCTCTGTTCATAATTCGTCGAACATTTTTGCGTATACTCATCGTACAAATCTATTTTAACATTGTTCGTGGTAGCAGGCGAATGTCCTGATTTCAAGAAGAGGATGATGACAATCGTGTTTCCAAGAACAAAAACAAATTGAGGACTAATGAGGGTAACACCAAGTCCCTTGAAACACTCGATCGAGAGCTTGAAAGTGAGTGGCAATCGAGTGGAAAATCTTGAGATTATGGCGAAAAATATGCAGAATTCAATGAAACGGAACAATATTGTCACGTTTTGACGCCTTTTGTACCTTAACATGGCGTTTGCTTCCTCTAATTTGATTTTGTGAAAATTTAAGGATTCCATTTTTTTCTTTCTTTCAACTTTCTTAATAAAATTTGGTTTCAAGTGAAAAATAATAGTATCTTTTATTTGAGATTGTGTGGATTTTAGAGGCCACATTGGAGTGTTATATATATAGCACTAGAAGTATTAAGGGCTTGTTTGGTGTAAGGGATTAAAAATTATAGTGATGGAATAAAAAAAAATTATGTTATTTGATTGCCATGTTTGGGATAACTTATCCCACCATTTATATCATAGTGATGGGATAAGTTATCTCATATACATGGTGGGATAAGTTATCCCAAAATAGCTAACCTCAGGATAACTTATCCTGGGATAACTTGTTTCCAACCAAACGATCCTAAGGGAATAAGCCACATTTGATTAATACAAATAGTCACTTTTTGCAGAAGAAGTTGGCCACTTTATAAATATTAGATCAATATTCCAAAATATAAAAGTGGCACATAATCTTGATGAGTTTAAAATTAAAATCCGACAGTTAGAGACTAAATGGTCTGAAATTTTAATTAAAAGGCCACAAAAATGGCTACTCGGTATTGATATTAAAGTGGTACCTTATCTAGAGGTTATACATTATCATGATGCTTAAACTAATTCAAATTTGTGTTGATCGATAGGATTTTTAATAGAGTGACACTCTCCTTGTCAAGAGATGTTTTATTTTTAGAATTTAAATCTAAGATTTTTTTATAAATAATGAATGTATTCTTGTCGTTGAAATGGTTGAAATAGAATCTTGTTGTTTTTCGCTTACTTAGTTTTGATAAAGTGGTATACAAGTGGATATAATAATTTAGAATATGGTATAGGCATTTCCAACTCAATTATTCAGATAAAAGAATGACTCTTGATTCTAATAATTCACATAAAAGTGATGGGCCCTAATGTTTAATTTGCTTTCATTTAAATTACGAAACATAGAAATAAAAAAGACAAGCAGTGAGAAAGTGCAGTATGGATTATCCTATAATGTTTTG
>JAJOOS010009732.1:0-16146 GCA_029582725.1 Solanum chiquidenum | reverse complement strand
TCGCCTTGAATTGAATTATGGATTCAAGGTATATGATCACATGTTTATGGACGAGTTCTTGACGTTTAGACGTACTTTGGAGTGTTGGAAACAACTATCTAACCTAGGTACAATACCAAGGAACATGCATGAAAAAGTGGGGAAAGAATGAGAAAGGTTGGCGTCCTTGGCGCTCTGAGAGGCGCGGGGCGCCAGCCCTGAAACTTCAGAAGGGCTTACTGGCGCCCTGCTAGGCGCGGCGCCCCAAGGGGAGAAGTTCAGAACACTTCTTGGGGAGCTCTGCAAGGCGCGACGCGCCACCCCTTTTCCCCGAAAACTCGACTCTTCTCCTTCTTTTCTCCAACTCTAAACTTTCCCAACTTCAAAGTTTCCAGCCCCAAACACTTAGAATCATAACCCCTCAACATACAATAGATTTCAACTCAAAACACAACCGGAAAAACGTCCCAAATCAACAAGACTTCAACACAATCACAACATCAACAACACAACCAACAACTTCAACAACCAATCTTTTATCGGAATTAAAACGAGTTTGGTGTGTGGGGGAAAGAACCAACCCCACACTATGAACTCACATACCTAGTAGGGATCACCCCCGACGATATTCACGATGATCTTTGACGAAATCTTGCTTGATCATCTCTTCTTCCTCTTCACTCTCAAACCCTTGCTGTCACTCTTTAAAATGGAAAAACTGATCTAAAATCAGTCTAACACATTAATATAACCAAAAGAATTGGTTAGGGAAAAGACCAAAATACCCTTAAAATTTCCGGACGGACTTCCCTGCCAACTGCCCAACTTCCAAAGGGAATAACTCACTCATACGAACTCGGAATCGAGCAAACTCGACGGCGTCGGAAAGATCATTCCACAAGCTTCGCAAACATAACTGGAACTACACCTAACTCATCCTGAGATAGGAGTTATGACTGTTCAAAGTTGGTCAAAACTCACCTTTTTTTCATACTTAAACCAAATTTCCAGATTTTTGAATTCTTTCCAAAAATGACAAATTTCAAATTTCAAGCCTCTTCATAGTTATTTCAAATTGCCGGATGTTACACTTTTGCAAAGTTTGTTCTCTTATTATCTCCAGTATCTTTTGGATGAAGATTCTTTCTAATGCCCATCTCTTTCAAATCATATCGGGATTTTGCATGATCCTTTGTTGTGCCAGGAATATCCAAAAGAGTTCCAAGTATGCTATCAACTATGTTATTCTCTATGTGCATTACATCAAGGTTGTGGCGTAACAAGTTTTGTTGCCAATAAGGTAATTCAAAAAAGATTGACCTTTTTTTTTCATGGGCCATCATTTGATCTCTTTCTCTTCTTTCCAAACACATTTTCAAAATCTTGTAAGCTATTAAGCATATCAGTTCCTTTTAATAAAGGTGGAGGAGGCCTGAATTCAGTTTTTCCATTGAAAGATATTTTGTTAGATCTCCATGGATGATCCATGGGTAGAAAAACACGATGATCCATATAACACATTTTCCGACTATGCTTAAGATAGCGAGAATTAGTGTTATAGTTACAACAAGGGCAAGCAAACTTTCCTTTTGTACCTCATCCAGACAACACAGAATATGCAGGAAAGTCATTGATTGTCCACATAAGAGCTGCTCGCATTTGAAAAGTTTGATTTCTTGAAGCATCATATGTTTCAACCCCAGAATCCCACAATAATTTTAACTCATCTATCAATGGCTGTAAGTAAATATCAATGTCATTTCCAGGTGATCGTGGCCCATGTATAAGTAAAGAAAGCATAGAATATTCAGATTTCATGCACATCCAAGGCGGCAGATTATACGACATCAACATAACTGGCCATGTGCTATGAGATATACTCATCGTTCGAAATGGATTGAACTCATCACTTGCTAATCCAAGTCTCACATTGCGAGAATCTAGAGCGAAATCTGGATGCAACCTATCAAAATCTTTCCATGCTTGACCATCAGCAGGATGCCTTAACTTTCCATCTTTAGAACGCTTTTCGTCATGCCACCTCAAAGAATCTGCCGTCTTTGAGCACATAAATAACCTTTTGAGTCTAGGAATCAATGGAAAGTGTCTCAAAGTCTTTGCTGAAACTCGATGTGATTGTTTAGAAGGCTCAACCTCACTATCAACTTCAGGATTTTTAATATATCATGAAGCTCTGCAAGT
The DNA here is from genome assembly GCA_029582725.1 of Solanum chiquidenum. Lineage (NCBI taxonomy): Eukaryota > Viridiplantae > Streptophyta > Magnoliopsida > Solanales > Solanaceae > Solanum > Solanum chiquidenum. The sequence goes on along the minus strand of JAJOOS010009732.1, from coordinate 13,965 downwards.
ATGACAAAAGTCATCATCCTTATGGTCATTCCTAAACAACATGCAATCATTTGGACATGCATTAATTTTCTCATAATCAAGACCGAGATTCTTAACCATAGACTTGGTTTTATTGTAAGACGGAGGAATGTTCAACTCGGGCATCGCCTCTTTTAATAACTCTAAAAGAGAAGTGAATGATTCATTGATCCATCCATGTAGGCACTTCAACAAATATAAATGAAGTGTGAGTGATAATTTAGAGAATCATGTACAACCAGGATATAATTCTTGGCTTGCCTCTTCAACTAAGTTATAGTATTTCTTGGCATCTTCATTTGGGCCATCATAAACTCCTTCGGACTGTGCAACATCTCTAAATTGATCATTCAACAACCCATCAATATCATCACGTGAGTAATCCATATCATCGTTTAATATTCAACTTGATATCCCATTCCCCGTGATTGATCCATCTAGTATAACCTTTAACAAATCCATAGCATATTAGATTATCATACACTACATTCCTTCGAGTCCAATGAATATTACAACATTTTGCACATGGACACTGAATTTCCTCTCCTTGAGGATCTCCATAAGAGTAAGCAAAATCTAGGAATGATTCAACACCATCAATATACGGTTTGCTATACCTTGGTAAATCCATTCAATCCTTGGATGGGATATTTGAATTCCTAGAAGAAGATATCAATATTTAATCTTACAGTAACAATCATTAAATCATTAACTACTTCACAAAAAAGTTTTAAAAGTCATGAGTAAGTTATCAGAATCAGGTGTTATGAGATGATAAAAGTTTCTTACCTAGTCATGGCGCTTGTGCTATGCCAAATCAAACCTTGAATCCTCCACAAATGTTTCTGAATGTTGATTATACTTCTAAGGAAAAATAAGTAAAATTAATAGGATACACACAATTAAGAAAGAAAGTAAATTAATAGGATAGACACAATTAAATGAACTAATCAAGATTAAGAAATTCTATCGAGAAGCAGGTTCAAGTTGTAAACAACATTTTAAAGAAGTTCAAACACTTTATTTAGAAGACCAAAAGTACAATAGAGTGTGAAAATCTTTTTGAGCTTTTTAAAACTATGTCCAAAAATTTAAAATCTCATTCTTGTGCACACCCAATCAGAGAAGTATCAAACATCTACTACCATGTTTAAACATTCAAGCAAACATTACAATGATCCTATAATAGATAGTCGATCACACCGAAAAACTTAAAGTTCCGTAGAGTTTATTCATTCTAAGTTATCCCTGACCTGAAGCAAGATTAGCTATAATCTTGGATCCTAAAGGGTGAAATATTACTTATAGAAGGATTGTGAATAAGAAGAAGTTGTGAAATTTTTCAAAACTCTAGAAGTGTTCAAGGCTTAACAGAACCCTATGATAAGGTTTACTGGAAACCTGGTTTTAAAAAGCGATCATTAATTTTACTTCAAGTGTTATGTAGCCTTCCAGGTTCTAAAATTAGGAAGAAAACAATTAACACGATCTAAACCAGGCAAGTTGAACCAGATTTTAAAGCTAAATTTGACTGCATTTTATAGAAGGAAAAACACATGATGAATGTTATATGTGCCATCAGACAATGTTGGAGAGTGCTAGGCATCTATTTTTGTACTGTAAAGTAGCAGCTAGCATATGGAGTGTGTTCTTATCAGTTTTCTTATCTACTGTAGTTAACTGCCAGGACTCACCCTATAATCTGAACCTGCCAGGACTACCAGATCACTCAGCATCCTTCATAAAAAATTCTATAATCTGAACCTATGCACCTCCCTTATTCAGAAACATACCATATTCAACAATTCTGCATCAGAGTTCTGCCTCTTGAACCTTGTTCACAACCAGTCAGACAATGTCCAATAGCAGAACAGAGTTCTGCCTCCTGAACCCTTTCTTATTCATTTGTTTTGTGTTCTAGTTTATATAGAAGTTTGTTTCTTTGGTATATTGAGTTACAATATTTGTTTGGATTTTTTTAGTCTTGTTAGGAATTTACAAGAAAATAGAAAATGTACATTACTTGTTGTACTGGAGAAGGTTAAGTTGAGTGATATGAATAGTAAGGATTCATATACTCGAATTGTGGCTCAACTAAACCAATTTCTATTTCAGATTCTAATTCTGGCTCTTCAGGCAGTGTGAAAAAGGAACAGTTTCATTCTTATAATGACTCATTTCACAACAGTTTTTGCATAAATGATTCATTTGTTCCAAGCAACCTCAAGTCATTTACCTACAATGAACTGAAAAATGCAACTAGGAACTTCCGAGCTGATAGTCTTCTTGGCGAAGGAGGTTTTGGTTACGTTTTTAAAGGATGGATAGCAGATTGCAAATTTGTAGATTGCAGATTTGCAGATTGCAGATTTGCAAATTTGCAGATTGCAGATTACAAATTTGCAGATTTATAACAGATTGCAGATTTGCAGATTTATAGCAGATTGTAGTAGCTATATCCAACTCAAATTCCACCTCAGGCCAAAGAACAGGGGCAGCAGGAGAAATATCCAAAGATACTCTAATGTAGACATGTAAATCAATATAGCAAGCGCACCAAACAAAGCATGGAAAGAGTAGAAACTCAACTCCAACAACACCAAGACATTCTAATGCAGACAGGTAAGTCTCATAACTATGCTTCTAGTTAAGTTGGTAACACTAATTCTGAAACTCAGGTTGTAACATCTCAGTATACTTATTCACTCTAAACATCTCCCATATAAAAAAAATGATACTTGAATCTAATTCAACACCAAAAACTATATCATGAGAAACTCAAGTTCATATAAGTAGACCATCAGTCAAAGTATTTTTTGAAATTCAACAAGTATAGTTTAATAAGCTTACTGCAAATCAAAGAATATATTATGTACATAAAACCCTGTTTCAATTCATTAATATTGAGTTAATTTGGAATGTAGGAATAACCAAATCAATATTGACATGGGAAAAAAGATTCAGAATAGCCGTTGGAATTGCAGAAGCTTTGAATTACCTACACAATGAATGTCGAAGGCCTATTATTCATAGAGATGTCAATCATCAAACATTCTTCTCAATGATGATTTTGAACCACAGGTGTGCTTTTCAATCTAACAGATAAATCTGTGATTATCTTATGACTGATTTGATTGTATACATATATTTTATATAATCAATAGATAATTAGTACACCAGAAGTATCCTTAAAACTTGTGATCTTAAACCTATTCGAACAATTGTATAGCTATAAGAACATGTTAGTAAGGATAAGATATGAAAAATGTTGTGTCCTTACCCAATAAACAACAGTAAAACCAGCTACAGCAGAAATCGTGTTCTTCGGCACTTTCTTCCCATACTTTGGAATTTCAGCTGTAACTCATGATTTATTCCATTTCAACAACCCCAAAGTAATCAATTCCTTCTAAACACAAAACAAAAATTAGTAGAGAATAAGAAGGAATCTCGGCTGCTGAATATGGACTCATAAAATTTAATGGTGTTCATGACATACAGAGAGAACAAATCCAAAACCCCAACAGAACTTAAATCAAAGAAAATGGACTCATAAAATTGACCAATTTTTCCCACCATGTACTTCAACAATCAGACATTGTAGGTAATTCAAAATGCAAATACATTTCAATGCAAGAGACCTTGACTTTTGGAATGACCTTAACAACTTTCTAACCCTTAAGTTCACCTTTCTTGACAATAGCAGAACAAGTTTACCCAAAATGGCCTCTACCCACTTCCTCCCCAATTTCATACTTACTCACAAATTGCTTATAAAACCCAAAACTCTTATCCAAGTTAGCCCCCTCAGTTTCCTCTCCTTCAGGAATAGCTGCAGCATTAGGCTTAACACTACCATGCCGTCTCAACAACAAAGCTTTAATATGTTTCACTGGAGAAGGAGGAGGAAAATGGCGTTTAAACAACCTCGCTGGAGTAGAGGTGATTTTTAGCTTCATTATCTTTCTGGGTTTCAGCGACATTTGGTGTTTCCGGTGGGGGAAAAATTTCTTGTGGGGAATAAGGATTGGGTCTTGGAGGTTTTGAGGTACAAGCACCCATGGTGATTATTACAAAAAAACCTTATACATACAAGTGTGAAAACATAGTTATAAATTCAAGAACCAAGAATCAAGAATCGGGTACTTACGCTTGATGAAATCCGGTATCGAAGAAATCGTGGTCACTTCAGCTCTTCAGTTCTTAACTACAACTCTCCAGTTCTTAGCTTCAGCTCTCTAGTTCGTAAAAAGAAGTGAAAAAGAAGGTTCAACCAGTTAGCTGAAAGCATAAATAAAAAAACAAAAAAAACCAATGGTGGTTGGGATGTACTGAAATGAAGAAAAAAAGGAAATCGCTCAGAAAGAGTTGTGTGCAAACAAAACTTTGCAGAACCAATAGACTAGTCACTTACAAACCCAAATATCCATTCCCTAGCCTGAGCCTATGTTACAAGCCGATAAAGTCCTACAGTGATCCTATTCCGGGTTTTTGAAAGATAGAGCATACAAAGCAAGGGAAAGCCTATGGTCTTTTGTTGTTAGTGTTAGAAGTTCTTTGAGAGTGCGAGCGTAGAATTGAGTCCCAATTATCATGAGTGAGGGACCTCTTTGGTGTGAGAATAGAGTGATTGCATTTGATAGTATATTGTGTTAGTTGATAGTACACAGGCATAAGCATGGTCGACTGTGAGTAATGGGATGTCATATATTGATCCTTGCATGTTAGATTTATGGTTTTTGATATAATTTGTGATTGAGATGGGTGCTGAACAGTTTCAAAAAGATTGTGAATGTTTGAATGCTGAATGTATTATTTTTCTCATCACTTGAGGACAAGTAATGGTTCTAATTTGAGGGTGTTGATGTGCAACAAAATCTAGGCACATTTGACGCTTAAAAACTAATGATTAATACTATAATCGAGTGTATTTATGTGGATATGATATGTTTGGTAATGTTTGTATAGGTAAAGCAAGTGAATGTAAAAGAAGAAAGAAAAGAAGAAAATGCAGAAGAATTTAAGCAAGTAAAGACCACGGACGGCCTCAAGGACCATGGTCTTCACTACTGATCGTGGAAATCCTCTTAGAAGTTGAACCAGTGCTTACGGTTGGAGGAGATGAAAGATGATTGAACCAAGTGAAGACCACAGACGACCTCACGAACCGTGGTCCTCACAACAGTCCGTGGTGATCGTCGTGAAGATGATCCAGTGAAAGGGAATGGAAAAGTTGAAGATGGAATTGGTCAAGTGAAGACCACAGACAACTATACGGACCGTGGTCCCTTTGACGGTCTGTGGTATTGTCCGTGATATCTATCCAGTGTGTTGGCTTTGAAGATCCAAGTTTCAAACATGCCAAGTGAAGATCACGAAGGGTTTCACGGACCGTGAAGATCACGAAGGGTTTCACGGACCGTGAAGCCCTTGACGGATCGTAAAGGTGTCCGTGGAGTTGCCCGACAGTTCAGTCCTACTTTGAGTATGACTCTTTTTAAACGCTTTATTTGAATTAATTAGGTCGTTTTTAGTTTCTATCTCATCTTATCTAGAACTAACGACTAAGTTTCAAATATTCTTAGCTTTAGTTTGTGACGATTAACGTTGAATCGATTTCGAACATTGGAGTTCCGGTTTTGAATTATCAAGTGCTTATCGATTTTTGCGTATTTTCGTAAGTACTTTCTTATCATGTTTTCATCATATAATTCTGTATGTTTACATGAAATCATGAGTGGCTAAATACCACAACTGGGATTGTGGGATCTATGACGTAACTCTAAGTGTATTTTTGTAAGACGAGTGGAAGGTAATTTGTATTAGCAAATTATAATTTAGCTTTCGTTATTCATGTATTCTAATGAGTGCACGCATTACGGTGTAGCCTGTATCTGTCATTTGTTTGAGAGAAAACTGATGGTTGGGAAAAAGATGAATTAACCTGACGAAATGGAGTCAAAGTTTGAGTTCGAGAAGAAAGAACTTTAACACTATTATAAGCGAGCGTAAAACATGTTGACACTCTAGGATCGAGAGGACTTGAGTGAAAATATCTAATTAGACTAATATCTGTTAGATATATCTGGCTCGCCTGTATTTTGTAGAGAATTGCCTGAAACTCAATTACGAAAGAACATTAGATGTACCTTTATGGGGAACACAGTCCTAGCTTCATTCAATCATAAATACAACGTTAAAAATCAAAACTCTGTTAATTGTTAACTCTGGATTTGGCTTAACAACCTTCATTACTATAATTTTACAACTAAACCCATTTTACTTTCCGCAATCTTTCCCATTAGGAAATAATAATAGCATTTGGGTAAATGCTAAAGTGAAATCATTTCTGTAAAGAAATACTCTATGGGATCGACCTCAACTCACGTTAAGTTCTATAAATTGACTTCGATCATTTATACTTCTTAATTGAAGTGTAAGTTTGGACGTATCACTAGTTTAGCCTACTAGTTTCTAGGGTGTTACAATATCTCTCCCTTGGGAACATTCGTCCTCGAATGACGATCTAGACACCTTATGGAATTAAAGACTCAAGACTAGCAGCCCATCATGCATGAACATCAAAATAATGCACAATTAAAAGGAGGAAACTTCAACTCCATCTCAAACATAAACAATGCAACACAAGGAAGTAGGAACTACATCTACAACCCATTATGCACAAAACTCATCATTTCACATATCTATAGGAGGAAATACCTTCTCCAACTAAAAGCATGCTCAACACACTATCATGGAGCCAATATGCAATTACTCTCAAAAGCATACTAAAGCAAAGCATGCTCGTCAACTCATCTCATTAAGTCAAATATACAACTCCTACTAAATGCACAACAACATGAGGAACACATAAATCATAAAAACTCATTTTCTTACTAAACATGAATTTCTCAAGAACATGCATAATATAAGGAAATCATGGAAACACATTTAGCACACCTGAATCCCAAAACACTAAACTCAAGAGGAACTACTTACCTCAAGCTTGAATAGGAGTAGAAGGAAAGAGATGAGGATTGTGGGACTTCATATCGGCCTCGTCCTCCCAAGTAGAACCCTCAACTACATGGTTCTTCCACAAAACTTTTACGGAAGCTATTTCCTTGTTTCTCAATCTTTTAACTCTCCGGTCTAGGATTTATACCAGAACTTCCTCATATGAAAGACTCTCATCAACCCCCAACCCTTCTAGGGGAATGATGGATGCCGGATCTACGATACACTTCTTCAACATAGAAACATGAAATACCGAATGAACCGGAGTCAACTCATTTGGTAAATCTAACTCATAGGCAACTTTCCCAATACGCTTCAAAATTTGATATGGGCCTACATACCGGGGACTAAGTTTCCCTTTCTTGACAAACCTCATCACACCTTTTATATGTGAGATTTTAAGATAGACCCAATCATTGACTTCAAATTCTAGATCCCTTCTTCTCACATCAGCATAAGACTTTTGTCGACTTTAAGTCGTCCTCAACCTTTCTCTAATAAGATGAACCTTATCAATGGCTTCTTAAACTAGTTTGGGACCTATCAAAGCAATTTCATCTACCTCAAACCAACCAACCGCAGACCTACATCTCCTACCATACAAAGCCTTAAAAGGAGCCATACTGATGCTTGAGTGATAGCTATTATCATAGGCAAACTCTATTAATGGAAAATGGTCATCCCAATTACCCTTGAAGTCTATAACACATGCCCGCAACATATCTTCTAATGTTTGTATGGTACGCTCCACATGCCCATCGTCTTGGGGATGAAAAGTTGTGCTAAGCTTAACCTTAGTACCAAGCTCTTTTTAGAATGACTTCCAAAAGTGTGAAGTAAATTGAGTACCCCGATCCGAAATAATAGATAAAGGAACCCCATGTAACTTCACTATCTCTTTGATATACAACTTGGCATAGTCTTCCGCCGAAAAAGAAACTTTGATGGGAATGAAGTGGGCTGATTTTGTCATTCGGACTATGATGACCCAAATAGAATCATGTTGCCTTCGAGTGCTAGGAAAACCCACAATAAAATCCATATTCCCTTCTTCCCACTACCAAGTGGGAATATCTATCTCTTGGGATAAGCCTCCTGGCCTTTGATGCTCGGCCTTAACTTGTTGACAATTCGAACATTTCGCTACAACTCTTGCAATATCTCTCTTCATACCATTCCACCAATAGACTTCCCATATGTCACGGTACATCTTGGTGGCTCCCAGATGAATAGAATACCGAGAACTATGAGCTTCTTCTAGAATTTGCTCTCTCAAACCATCAACATCTTAAACACATAACCGGCCTTGGTACCTAAGCACCCCATCTCCCCCTTGGGAGAAAGCCTCAACGGACTTTTTGAGTACCGACTCTTTCAACTCTACTAATATAGGATCAATATCTTGTTTAGACTTCATATCCATAACAAAGGATGATTCAGACCCATTATGAACCATGACGCAACCCTTGGTGGAATCCACTAGTTGAACACCTAGCCGGGCCAACCTATGCACATCATGAACCAATTCCTTATTTTCATCCTCTACATGAGCCATACTACCCATGGACAATCTAGTAAGATCATCCGCTACCACATTACCTTTGTCGGGGTGATAAAGGACACTCATGTCATAGTCCTTCAATAATTCTGACCACCTTCTTTGCCGAAGATTCATGTCTTTTTGACTAAACACATATTGGAGACTCTTGTGATCGATAGACACATCAACATGAACCCCATATAGATAATGCCTCCATATTTTTAAGGAAAACATAACCGCTGCTAATTCAAGGTCATGGGTCGGATAATTCTTCTCATGGACCTTAAGTTGCCTAGAAGCATAGGCAATTCACCTTAAAATTTTGCATAAGCAGACATCCCAACCCAACTCTAGAGGCATCACAATATACCACAAAACCATTCATACCCTCATGTAAGGTCAACACTGGAGCGGAATTAAGTCTATCTTTCAACTCTTGGAAACTTTTCTCACAAGCTTCCGACCACACAAACTTAGACTTCTTTTGAGTTAAAGCCGTCAAAGGAGAAGCAATGGAGGAAAATCCCTCAACAAACCTTCTATAGTAACCGGCCAAACTCAAAAAGCTTCTTATGTCGGAGGGAGTCAGAGGTCTAGGCCAACTCTTGACCGCATCCATCTTCTTACGATCTACCTCAATACCCTTGCTTTACACAATATGACCAAGGAATGCTATGGACCTTAACCAAAACTCACACTTGCTAAACTTTGCAAAATGTTGATGGTCCTTAAGAACCTGCAATACGACCCTCAAATGGTCAACATGCTCATCCTCACTCCTTGAATATATAAAAATATCATCGATAAACACTATCACAAACATGTCAAGATATTGTCGAAACACTCTATTCATTAAGTCTATGAACGCCACCAGAGCATTAGTCAAACCAGAGGACATTACTAGGAACTCAAAGTGACCATACCTCATTCGGAAAGTTGTCTTTGGAATATCAACCCCTCTCACCCTCAATTGGTGATAACCCGAACGTAGATCAATCTTGGAGAAATAACTATCCCCTTGAAGTTGGTCAAACAAGTCATCAATTCTAGGAAGGGGATACTTGTTCTTCATGGTTACTTTATTCAATTGACGATAATCAATGCACACTCTAAGAGACCTCTTTCTAACAAACAACACCAGATCACCCCATGGAGAGATACTCGATTGAATAAATACCTTGTCTAGAAAATCCTTTAGTTGCTCTTTCAATTTCTTTAGCTCCGCCGGAGCCATTCTATAAGGAGGAATGGAGATAGGTTGCGTATCCGGAAGAAGGTCAATACCAAAGTCTATTTCCCGCTCAGGAGGAACACCGAGAAAATCATCAGGCAAAACTTCTAGAAACTCATTAACTACCGGAACCAACTCTAGAGAAGGGGTTTCGGAATCCACATCCCTCACCCTAACAAGATGGTAATTACACCCTTTGGAGATCATCTTCCTAGCTTTAAGACAAGAGACAAATTGACCTCTAGGCATAGAATTTCTTCCTTTCCACTCTAAATTTGCCTCATTCAGAAATTGGAAGTTAACCACCCGGGTTATACAATCAATAAAGGCATAGCATGCATGCTACCAATCTATACCAAGAATAACATCAAAGTCTAGCATGTCAAGTTCTACCAAGTCAACAAGAGTAACTCTATGGGACAAGGAAATGGGACAACTTCTATAAACCCTCGTAGCTACCACAGAATCACCAATCGGGGTAGAAATCGTAAAAGGTTCTAATAACTCTTCTGGAGGAACATCAAACCTCACCGCCACATAAGTCGTCACAAAAGATAAAGTAGCACCAGGATCCAACAAGGCATACACATCAATAAGAAAGACTTTTAACATACCGGTCACCACATCCAGGGAGCTCTCTTGGTCACCTCGGGATTGAAGAGCATAAAAGCAGTTTTTCTTGGGAGCATTGGAATTTGTACCGCTAGGAGGAACTTGCTTGACATATCTTCCTTGAACCTTAAGCATTGGACAATCCCTCATCATATGACCACTCTTCCCACAACTATAGCAACCATCTGTGCCAACTACGCACTTACCATCATGTTTCTTACCACACTTAGAACAAGTAGGCCTAGTCGTAGAAGATCCACCACCATTGCCTCCTTGAGGTTTAGGGTTACACACCCCATCTTTGTTAACCCTTGGAGAATTAGAGGAACTTTGGTTGGAGAACCTTTACTTGAACCTTGGTCGACCTTGTTCGTCGGATTTAGCATTGGAGAAATTCCCATCACCGGTTCTAGCTCTTTTCACCTCCATATTCTTGTCTTGGAGTTTCTCATCCTCCATTTGTTGGGAATACACCATAAGACGTGAGATATCCATATTATCATGAAGCAATACCGAACGACATTATTTTCTTACCAATCGAGACACGCCCATCAAATACCTACTCATCATGTCTCTAGAATCCGCCACCAAAGGCGGAGCATACTTTGAAAATTGAGTAAACTTTAGAGAATACTCTTGAACACTTATACCTCCTTGATGAAGGTTGATAAACTCTTCTATATTAGCTTTTCTCAACTCTCAGGGAAAGAATCTATTAAGAAATGTCAATTTGAATACTTCCTATTCGATGGGACCCGCTCCTACCGGCCTACAACTCTTTCATTGCTTATACCATACTTGAGCAACACTCTTTAATTGGTAAGCGGTTATCTCCGCCTTCTCTACCGAAGTCACCCCCATAATGTCAAGTACTTTGTAAACCTCTTCCACAAACTCTTGAGGATCGACTCCTACTTTGGAGCCATGAAATTCAAGAGGGTTCATTCTAGCAAAGTCCCTAACCCTTGATGCAGCCGAATTCATATTAGCATTAGCCGGAGCAACAACTTCCCTATTGGCTTGGGCCATCATGGCTTGGGCTTGAGTTGTCACGGCTTGAGCTTGAGTCGTCATGGCTTCGGAAAATATTTGGAAAGTCGGCCTAACTTCCACATTAGACATAGCCGCAGGATCAATCAAAGCTTGGGGAACTTGAGGATCTTGGGGAGGAACTCCTTCATTCACATTCTCCTTTTCCATCCTTCTTGTGTTAGCCCTTCGTGTATTCATATCTTGAAGATGTAAGAGAAGGGTTAGGAGAGGGACTTTATAGAGTTACAACTCTAAGGCACGACCAAAGAGTAATTTAAGAAGTGAAATTTCCTAAACATCTAATAGCCTCTCATTCATAAATGTGGCGCGCTTCAGTCTCATAAATAAGACTCTACTAGACGTGGCTTATGAGACATTTTCCTAAAATCATTTTAAACCTTGTGCTCTGATTACCAAGTTTGTCATGACCCAGGGTTACCCCCTAGATGTAACAAGGCACATAGAACCCCTAAAGGTACCATGTAATCCCCTTAGCATATCATCACAGAAGTATAGAACAATAAAAAAAACATTTCAAGTCTTAAGATATTTTCATAAAAGCAAAGCGGAAGTCTAGACTTGTCTCAATTAGCCATCTATTATCATCGAAGTATTAAATAGGGAAACAACCCTTACAACATAGTTCACAAATGAAATGCTAGAAAAGAAACAAGAAAGAAACATCTTCCGTCCTCGAACCATGAGGACTCACCAAAACCAAGGAGAATATTCGATCCAAGCTTTGACCAAGAAGGAGATCACCTCAAGAACCGAACCCTACACCTATTAAAAATGTAGAAATTATGGGTTAGTACAAAGATGCACTAAGTATGATAGCCATGCATGAAAATAGTGAAGACATGCTAAAAAGGACATTTTAGTTGAAAATCATGCATTTTACCAAGTTAAAGAATCATCAAGAACATTTGTGTAGGAGCACAATTCATAAGCATATTAAACATAAAGATTATTATAGCATAGTGGAAACATTCCATAAATACCCTCAAAGCATACTTGTGCAGTGCATGAATAAGATCACATAATTCCACCCATGCTAAGTAAAGCATCTTGAGTAACCATAGTTCATAATTCATGTTCTTGTTCATATTTCATCATGGTGGGAATAAGCCTTAAACGACATAGACCATGTGATCTAAACATGGAATCCGGTTTCATGCCCCACACCGAAAAGAGGTGTCCTACTTGCCTAAGGTAGAACTAAAGTTTGTTAGATTTTAGGTGAATCCACTAGCTAAAGACATGTTAAGTCTTGGCTTAGGTTCATGTTTATGGAAGAATGCCTTAACACTCAATCCAACACAATTTATGATATCGCTCATGGATTCAAGAGGTGAGAATAGCCTTTCAACCTTAGAATCATCATATTGTGAGAAAACATTTCACATCATGTCATATTCATACATAGGTGTTCATATGAGGATACCATCCAACAACACAACAACTAGATCATAATCATAATCACTTTACTCTCAAAGTAATCTAGAACCATGTACATAAGTCTCATAATCATGCATAGTTCTCATACATTGCCCTTCAAGGACCATAGATCATATTTCACCAACACATCTAGAATTACTACATTAGACATGGACGATAACATAATTCAACTAACTTGATTACTACAAGCATGATTTCATGGCATTCATCTATAATCAACAATTCACCTCACAAGACCATAATTGAGTAATTTGGAGGATTCATGAGTTCTTGGGGAAATTCAACATTAAAACCATAGGAATTCATCAATTAATCCATAATACATCATAAATCAATCATTAGAAACATTTTTGAAAGGAACCCATGATATTGAAGACAAACCCTAACTTTTGGGATTTCTAGTTTTGAATGGATTCTATAGAGGAATTCTATCCATAGATGAAAAGCTACCATACCTTGGTGAAGAATTACCACGAATTTGAGTAAAAACATTAATCCTTAAACCCTAGTTTTCACCTTCTTCTTCTTCTTCTTCCTTGGAGTTTTAGAGAGAGGATTTGTCATGCCCCGAGCCTACACCCTGGGCGGGACCGGCACTCGGAGACCATTGCTGGCCCCAAGCGAACCCTTGGCCTGGCTTTCTTAACTCGGCGGAAACTTGACTCAATAGAAAACTCAATGCCATGCAAAGACATAAACAACTTAACTGATAAAATATGGCCCAAAGGGCAACTCGAGTCTCAAAATAGAATATTTACATATACATGGATGAGAGACTCAAAACTACTGACTGACTGACTGTCTATGAAGCCTCTAATATACTGAGATGGATGTGGGGACAGACCCCGCCACATCCTAATAAACCAAAACTAAGTACACAAAATAATTGAGTCCTCCGGAATGCAAGGAGGCTCACCACAACTCTGGAGTGCTCAGCTGGATCAACGACGAGCAGGATGCTGATCCGGGATACCTGTATCTGCATCATAATAAGATGCAGGCCAACTGGCATCAGTACATGGAATGTACGAGTATGCGAGCTGGAACTAAGCAACAA
>JAJOOS010009731.1:0-15941 GCA_029582725.1 Solanum chiquidenum | reverse complement strand
TTCGTGCTCGATCAAATGTTGTGACATAAAATAGGACGGAGGGAGTAATTAATTTGGTCAATACACTTGTACAAATGTCAAACATCCTATGAAGAAAAACAATAACCTATACCTATTGTAGGCCATATCTAACTACTACTTCACTTTATTATATGAAAAGAAAAAGATTACTCATTATGTCTAAAAATAATGTTTCAAAAGCTAAGTGACGTTAGCTAACACGTCAAGAAATATTATTTCATTTTTTTCTTTGTCTTACCTATTCCAAATTCAGAATTTACTTACTCCATAGTCCATACAAATGGAGCTTAATTAGCCAAACAATATAATTTTTTTTATATTATTTAATTTGTAATAACTAATTGGTTGTCCAAGTGTTTTATGTTTGTTTCAAAATAATGTCTTCTTCTCTTTATAAAATTAATAAATTTCAACCAATTCATACTTTTCAATGACAAGCTGTCACCTTATACTAATTCCAACAACACATTTTTCCTTTGATGTTCTCTAGTAATTTCAAACTAGAAAAGTAATCCAAACTGGATTCTAAAGTTAATATTAAATTTAATGACAATTAACTAATATCGATAAAAATTTTAATACTTTTTGTTAATGCATATATTTATTGTCGCTAAAAATTATTTTTGTTGTAATGTTCATATCCTTTTTTTCCTTTTTTTTGGTTTCCCATCCGTTGTTTGGTATACATTGAAGCCTGACTAAATTCGAATTCGCGCAAGGAAGTTCCATATTAAGTAATAAAACGTTCCTTAACGACTCCGTATTCAAGGGGACTCGAACTAATTATCTGGGTGATCTAGTGCATTAATTGTTGATTTGTTTGAATACAGTATTTTTTACTCTAATTTTGTATATTTGTTGTAAATTCACTAGATTAATGATATAATCTGAAATTTAAACTTATAAAGTTTAAATTTTAAATCAACCTAGATAAACTAGATAGCAAGTGAGTGGTTGTTTCCTTCTCTTTTCTAAACTTTTGTTCACACGACAAAGATTGGAACTTGTTGACCAATCCACTTGGAAAAAAATAGATTAGAGGACAATTATATTTACTTTATAATAATATGATAAAGTTGCATGTGGTGACAAAGGAAGTTTCCCTATTGTCTATTAATTAAGAATGTCCCTACAATTCCCATTTAAAAGTCAAAGATAACTTTATCATAATTCAAAGAACTAACAAACGTCACCAATTACTTCATATTTCTCATCTAGATTGTCCCAAAACAATTATTTTTTTCTCAAAATTGAGCACATGATTATATTTATGCTAAAAAAATGAAACAAACAACTAGAAAAATGTCTCCATCTTTGGGATGAATTTAATACGAGGAAGTCCATAAACTATACTCTAGCTATGCTCCTGATTGAATAAATATCTTGGAGTGAGACCATATCCTTGGCTTCTTTGTATATATACATTTTGAATACTTTTAAGTGAATACAAACTTTAGGGAAAATTACATGATTACACGACATAAGATAACATGATCTCTAAGAATTCCTACCATTTGAATTAATTACAAAAATCCATTTGTTCCTTCTCTCTCTTAACATACGGATACATCACCCCACCTCTATCAAATACATTACAACTTTGTTTGTGTATAATGTATCTGGTACAAATGTTATCGTTTATACATAACCTCAATTATTTCAAACATAAATCAACATGAATATGGTTTATAGTTATGTATCTAATATATAACTCATATATCTGATACATAACTTATGTATTGTTTGTTATGTAACGGGCAAAGGAGCAATATATCCACGAGTTCTGAAAATTTGGAAATTTTTGTAATTTAGAAAACTTTCGGAATAGAATATAATTAGCATCTAAATTATTGGAGTTTCTGTACTTCATACAAAATTTTAACTCCGCGACCGCCTCGACTCAACTAAGGTTTGGACTTCACAAACATTTAAAAGAGAATACTCAATTGCCACTAAAAACAGATGGGCTTAATTATTTCTAGTGAACAAGGCCCAAATTCTACACAACTCGTCCTTTGATGAACTATAGCCCAAGTAAAAAGGGACAGCCCATTAATTTCCTTTTCTTCTCTTTTGACAAAAAGTTCCAATATAGTGAGGGATCAAACATAGGTTCATTTTTATATGTTATTGATTTGGTTTATCGGTTATCGATTGATTTTTATCTATAAACGTGTCCAATTGACAATCAAACCAATTAAATATGCATTATTGGTTAATCGAATTGTGGTCCTTAACAGAGGTGAATTCAAGATTTCTAGAATATGAGTGCACCACTAAAAAAAGAGAAGAAAGGAATTTATTAAGTCGAATTGGTACCTAGTCCTCGGGTAAAAAAAAAATTCAAACTTTAACCAAATACACTATTTAACTTTCTTATAGTATGGATATCAGAAGATAATATCATATCAATTTTAAAAAATATATAAATGAAACACTAAATTTTACAAAGTGATCGCAAGTTCAAATAACTCATAATTTAGGCTATAAATTCGTCATTGATCCTTAACATTTCGATTATTGGTTTAACCAATAAAAAAATACTCCTCTAAATTTTGCTCCTTTCCCTTTCTAGTTTCCATTTGTTAATATACATTGTCTTCAACTTCCATAAATTAGCATGTGTTACCCAAAAAAAAAAAAAGAACTAATGCAAAACCAACAAACCATATACTATAATTAATGGAATAACATGCTATATATTTCTTTTTGGGAATCCAAGGATACTTATGCAAGTAAATTAAGAAGATATCACAAAGCAAGAACAATTATAACTCTAATTATCATGGTAATTCCTACTTAATAACAATCATGAAAACAAAAATAACATCTTGTTACTCACTAAGTAGACAAAACAGAACCAGAGATATAAAATAAGATCATGTTACTAACTCCTCACTTTGATATGATCGGAGATAAAAAAATAAAAAAAAGTACTCCCTCCCAATTTATCTGACACTTTCCAAATTTTGAGATTCAAACAAGTTTCTTTGACCGTAAATATCTTTTAATTATTTTGAATTGCCAATTATTGTGATTTATAGTACTTTTTATGTACTTCACAAATATATAAATTTAATTTAAATTTTTTTGAAGACTCCACGCACAAATTTTTGGTCAAACTTAAGTTGTTTAACTCTCGAAAAATGGAAAGTGCCACATAAATTGAGACATATGGAGTAAATTTTATAGAACCTCATGATTAGGTTATCAGTTTAATCGTTAATTGATCAACTTAGAATTGATAATCAAACCGATAGATCAATATCAACTTCCCCTTTATCCCATGTTATAAGAAATTTAAAAGAAAAGATAATTAAATTAATGGCTAATTTATAAGGTATTCATGAAATTGCTCATTTTCTCTTGATATACATCTTAGTAAAATGTGTTTTAGATGTGTCGTCCATGATGACTTAATATTTGTGATATTTTTGCATAAAACACACTTTTATTTGACAATTTTTGTGGTGTTTTTTGCCTGTTACTATTGATTGGGTGATTAAGAGGACTACTTAACCTTTTATTGTACTAAGAGGTTGCAGGTTCAAGCCGCATTTATTATATGAAGCGATTTATTTTTTAATATGAGATTTTTTATCGTGAATCTAAATTTATTCAGATTTTAATATAAGTATCAGACATCCAAGTAGGAAAAAATAATAATAGGTAATTGCACAAATACCCTTATTTTATGGTGATCTATAATTTTGCTCCTTGAAATCACAAATCTTCAATTTTTATCCTTTAAAATAACTTTATGATAATTACTCTGGAGAATTCCACAAGTGAAATGATAAAATGTATACTAACAAACGTTTATAGAAATAGGATTGCAAGAAGAGAATAATACATATTAATTGAATCTTACACTCAATTAATGCACAACAACAAATTCTGTCATACAATGATTACATATATAGTATTGAATATCGACCATATTATAGAAAAATGATTAGAAAAAATAAACAAAATCAAGGACTTTGAGACATAAAAATAGATTTTCTTATCGAGATATTGCCTGTATATACATTTTTAGAGGAAAAAAAACGCAATTTTCTTCAAGATACGAACAAAGTCAATAGATAAAATGAAGAACAAAATCAAGAACTTTGAGACATAAAATTGGATTTTCTTATCGAGATATTGCTTGTATATACATTTTTAGAAGAAAAAAACAACAATTTACTTCAAGATACCAACAAAGTTAATATATACTAGATTTTTTTTTTATTTTGATCACAATTTCAGGAGAATTCTCTTATATTTATAAAAATAAAATAAAAAACTAAATATGATGCATATTTAATTTAATAAGAACTCAACCGCCCTTGAGTAGAATTTTTAATTAATTAACCACCTCAAAATAGGTTGAAATTACAACAATTTCTTGAAGTAAAAATCAAATAACCAAAAATAAAATTTTTAAAAAAGTGATGATGATCAAAGCCTTAAGGACAAGTCAAGGTGTCCAAAATCCTCTTGAACACTCTCATGACCATTTTTCATAGATTCATAACTCATCATCATCTCTCTTCTTCCATAGCTTATTATATCATTATTTGTAACAAACCTAGCACCATGACCATGACCAGTATGGCTCGGACCACTAGGGCTCAACGAGCAATGATTATTATTATTATTATGATTTGACCAACTAGAATGAGGCCCGCGAAGGGTTGAACTCAACTCCCTACTCTTCTTGGCTAGGGTTCTTTCGAGTTTATGAGCATTCTGGTGTCCTCCTAGAGCTTGTGAACTATAAAACTTTCTTCTACAATAGTTGCAAGAGAAAACACGTGGCTCAACCAGACTTAAAGGGGATGATGATGATGATGACGATGATTGATCAAGTAAAAGATCATTTCTTGATAGACTTAGGTTTAAGGCCGTGTTTGGTTCGTAACTCATGGCTAAAAATTTCAACACGAAGAAGGATAAGACGACGATTATCAAGAAGAACAAAAACAAGAACAAGAACAAGAAAAAGATAGATTTTTTTTTGTTGTTGTTGTTGTGAAATTGGTGAGTTGAAATTAGGTTTGTGGGAAGTAAAGGGGGGCCAAATGTATATATAGGGAAAGTATTAAGTGTATTTGTATAGAGAGAGAAAAAATATATAAGAAGAAGGGCATGTCGTGAATTATAAGGAGAGATAAAAGTTTACTACTTTTATATACTCATAATATAAAATTATTATTATGAATCTTCTAATAAAGAATATTACGTATTCAATCCAGAGGAAGAAACTTATAATATTGTAAACTCGCATGATTAATTTAGACCATTAATCTTACAATATACTTGTTTCGATAAGTTTTGTTCGTTACCCTTCTTTGCTTAATTGACCTATATAGAGGAGGTAAGTATGAACACTATTACTTTTAACTTAAATGATTTTAATTCAACCAATTTGTAATTAATAGGAAAATACTTCATAATAACTTAGACCAAACCTAAAATTTTAAGTAGATTAGATAACCTCTAACAATATATTGAGATGTATTAATTAATGATAGTGGATAAATTATATAACCATGAGCATATAGAAATGTAAATCTTTCTTTTTTAATTAAAAAAATAGAAGTTAAAGTATTGAATAGGTGAAGAAAATTGATGGATTTTTTTTCATAATATTTTAAATAATAGAGAGACAAAATAGCTGCAAAAATCAGTAAGGGAATCTAAGGGTTGTCACCTCCACTAAAGGCAGCATGCCACTCTCTTGTCGGTCTTATTAAGTGTTGGTGAAAAAATCAAATTTTAACTTGATTAAATTTGAATTTGTTCTCAATTTTTTTTATATTTGATGGTAAATCGCTTGCTAACAATAATAAAAATACATTTGTATTCAAGAGAATTTAAACTTGAAATTTCTTTGTAAGAATGAAGGAATATTTTTCACCCTACCATGCTCCTTTTTTTTTTTGCCTTCTTCACCAAACTAAAACTCCTTTGTTTTTTTCCTTTTTAAAAAGAAATTCCATCCGATATTTGGTACCACATTAGAAGTTGACTAAATTTGGCCTATTTATTCTGGTTTTTCATTCAATGTTCGGTACCTATATTAAAACCCGATTAAACTTGAATTTACATTGAAAAATCTCACATTAGAGATAAAGCGTTCCTCAATAAATACCACTCTGTACCTAGAGCAAGTCAAATCTAAGGCCACCAATTAAAAATGAACGGTTACTTACCATTCTATCGTAACATTTTGTTTTTTTCCTTTTAGTTGTGAAACTAACTGAATAGGCCATCAAATCATTAGTCCAATCAAAACTTTGGTTGTAGCTAATTAGGTCCCTGTAATTATCACATATAGGACAAATAAGCTTCTAATATCTTGCAATTGATTTTCCCATTAAAGAAACTAATTAGTGATTAAGATAAACTACCTTGACTAGACAAATTCTGCAATAAAATAATTAATTACATAATTTTATGTATGGTGTACAGGTGTAATGAACTCATGTTGTACCATGTAGTCCTAAACATGTTTCATTTTCTATGTGCACCTTGCCCCTAATTTATAGTACCATAATATATGTCATGTGTAATAATATCATTTTAATGATTTGCTTTTTTTTTCTTTAATTTTTTATGGGGTCTAGTTAGTTATAATTTGACTAGGAACATGTGCTTTTAACTTTAACTTAAACAAGTCATGTTCATTTTCCTACTTTATGAAGTTAAATAATTTAGTTCATACTAGTTCAATGGATTAGAGTCTTACTATATTAATGGATGTTGGATATAATTCCCAACAAAAACCTTAACCCTAACAACTTTTATAAATCAAGATTTTGTCTGCTAATTGTAAACAATTGGACAAAGTTTTAGAATTGTAGATCACAAATCACAATTCACAACAAAGATACATATATATATATAGACATTGAATAATGAGAAAAAGGACAAATATATTTCCGAATTATCGTAAATGATATGCAAATACCCTCGATCATATTTTTGGGACATTGGTGCCCCTGCCGTCTAAAAGCTAGAGCATATATACCCTTTATAGTAACAGAAGACTAAATAGGGACACGTGTCATAATCTTATCCACAGACCCGACATTTATTAAATATCGGATCAACGGATAAGATTGTGCCACGTGTCCCTATATAGTCTTCCGTTAGAGTGAAGGGCATGTATGCTCTAGTTTTTGGACGGCAGGGGGCACCAATGTCCCAAAAGTATGACGGAGGATATCTGCATACCATTTACGATAGTTTGGAGATATATTTGTCCTTTTTTCCCTTGAATCATTAATAATATGAAATTAGAAATAATGTAGGGAGCTCAAAAAGTTATCTCAGATCTCAAGGTTCTCAATCATTTCGTTGATTACTCAGTCGTATCCTTGAATGCATGTTGCTTGCACTTTCTTAAGGATGTTTCATACTCAGCTATGAGTATTGATTATTAGTTGTAATTTAATACTCCCTCTGTCTCATTTTATGTGAGGTAGTTTGACTCGGCACCGAGTTTAAGAAAGAAGGGAAGACTTTTAAAACTTGTGGTCCAAAATGAATGATAGAAATTTGTGTGGCTATAAATCATTTCATTAAGGGTAAAATAGATATTTTATAGTTAAATTGTTACTTAATATAGAAATGTGTCATTCTTTTTGGGACTGACTAAAAAAGAAAGTAAGTCACATAAATTGAGACAAAGGGAGTAGCTATTATCTATATTCACTTTTACTTGTCATATTTACGTTTGATACATTCGTTAACAAATTTTTAATTGACATGATTATTTTATTACACTACCTCTATATTTATTAGAGTAATATTTAGTATTACAAATCTGAATCTTGGCTCTTTGATGTTAATGGATTTGTATTGAAATCCTTTGAGACAGATCGTGATTTTCTCTTTCCTTGAGCAAGGAAATTTCCACGTAAACTTTGTGTGCTCTTTACTTTAAAGCTTTTACTTTCTTTACCGTACTTGTTGAGTCAAGAGACCCGATCCATTTACGTAGCACCTCCAACAGTGACAGAATCGCTTAGGGATCATCAATTTTCTTGGCAGTGTAACAAATAATTTTATCATTCATTTTAATGCCATTTATGAATTAACTAGAATTCAGAGCCAAAAAAGGGTAAGTTCCAAACTTTAGTTCATTTCTGGGAAATGTAGATGTGACTTATATATAGTACTAATAAATTCCATTACTCTATAGTTTATATTATGGATCCCTTCTATTATCTTTTTTCCGTCTCTTTTTAGTTGTCGAATTTTAACTTAACACATCTGCATGTAAAGAAAACAATGATTAATATAGTGAGTTTACCATTTTACTCCTATTAGTTGATTCACTCTTAAACATATTTACTTACTGCATTTTCAAAGATATTAACTCAATATTAATAAGCTGAGCGTATAATAAAAACAAAAATATCGTTCTTTTTTGATTTGTAAAAAATGACAAGTAAAAAGGAAAATTAAATTAGAAAATATTTGACAAGTAAATGAAAACGGAGGAAATATATATCTTGCATGTACGCCACCCAAATTGTGTTAATAATTTATATTTATTTTTAGCTTGTATTTATAATTTTTGAAAAAAATCATACTCATCTTATCACAATTCTAAATATCATACATTCGACTTGATTAACCAACTTATAATACAGAAAAATATTTATTACTTTACGATTTACAAGAATGAACTGGATCCATTAAATATTAGAAAATGTCAGATCAGAAAACTAATATTCTAGTAAATATTTTGAGAATTAAAATCCATACAAGAAAGTATATATACCGAAAACTCTCGGAACGTCAGTGCGGGCCAAACCTAGAAAATACCTCCGATGTGAGTTATTAGTTTCGTTCATAAATTATTGATAATTTTAAAATATTTTTTCTTTTGATTAGCTGAACTTTGTGATACACTCATGATCTTGCAATATGAGTGAAATACACTCTTAAATTCTCGTCAAGTTTAGGAGTATTTTCAACACTTTTCTGGATATTTTATTAAGAGCCCAACCATGCTCTTACAAAAGTTTGAGACCACTTGCTATTTCATGTGGCAAATCGAAAGTGTATTTAAGTTTAGTTAGTAAAGTAAAGAAATGTTTTTAATATTGTCAATAGTTCAGAAACGAAACTAATAATTTACACAAAGTTCTGAGTATTTTCAATACTTCTGTCTTTATTTATTATCTATAATTCTGTGCTAGTTAATTCACAATCTTTCGCAATAGTTTTACTTTTACTTATAAAAGAAAAGGAGTCCATGCATCTAGCTAGGTAAATAGTGGAAAGTTAATTCGAATCACATAAGTAGCGAGGGTTGTAATAAAGTAGTAAGCATCCTTAATTAGACGTTTTCGTTTCGAGTTCGAGTTTTTCTGAATACGAGTCACCTTTATTACTTCCTCAATATAAAACTTTCTTGCACGAATTCAAATTTTATCATATTCGAATTGAAACCACATAAATTATGAAATTAATAGTGATGAGCCAAATGATCGAACCCACTAGCTAGGCATGAATGAAGATAAACTGAGCACAAAGCACATGGGGATGTGCCTTAAACTGTAGAAAAACAGGGAAATAATAAATCCCACTATTTTAATTTTGGTCTATGTAACATTTAAAAAAAAGAAAAGAGATAGGGATGGGCTCTCCTGGTGTATTATTTCTTAGTAATTGTTTGTGACTTATAATTAATTAATCATAATATTATTAATTTTGTCTTGTCTGCAACAAACACAACATAATCTCATAATTAATTAATACTTGTTAGAACCTGTTTGGAATATATACCCCTTGAGATTCCAAGCCAAATTAAACACATCAATTTTTTTTCCCATAACACTATATAAACAATATCATAAAAGATGTAAATAATAATGTAGCTCGATCGATTGACACTAACGAATAATAATATTCCTAATTGATCAGTCGCTAAATAATCTGTAACTAACATGATTTTTGTGTGTCAATATGTGTGATGGTATTTATGTTTCGCACCACCAAGCTAAGGGATATGTGTTAGCACATACTTTTATTAGTTAATTATATTCTCAACACGCTCGCTCATGTGCGGGTCTGATTCTTTTCAATGGGACAAACACATGGAATTCTTTTTTATATAAATGGCTGTAAAATTCAATCTCATGACCTTCTGATACCATATTAAAGTATCTGACTATCTCATCTAAACAAATGAACTGTTAAATCTCTCTTTTATGGAACAGAAAATACTATTTATTGGCCCAAAGTGCACCATATAATAAAACAAAATATAGCAACATATATGAATTTTGAAGAAAAAAAAGAGAATCACATGACAAAATGGAGAGGTTTAGGTAGGTAGAACAGTGAATTAGAGGTGGTGTTTCTTACATATAATATATCAAATAAAAAATATTCATTTAAAAAATAGGTAGAATATTATTTTGAAGAGAAACATATATACATACAATAATTTAACATATGTATATTATATTGACCTATGTTAATCTTGAAAAACCATTCCTTTAATTGGAAAACAACTACACGAAAGTGAAAAGGACCCCAACTTTTGAAGGGTCGAAATGTCCTAATCAAATTTATATCAACTCACTAATATGAGTCGCGCTGGAACGATAAGGATATCCTTCGTCATTAATCAAAAATTTGAATTCGAACTTCTAAAAATGGAATTATATTTTTATTAAGAATGTTCGTAAATTTGAATTTAGTTGAATATCAATATGATGATTATCGAGAAAAAAGAAGAAGAAGAAGATTTATAGCTACTCTCTCCAATAATAAGGCATTAACGGTGACCAAAATAGGTTGTGGTGTAGTAGTGAAACTATTCACCCTTAACCAGCGAATGCAGACTCGATCCTTGGATATGAAGAAAATCTTGTTGGTAGTGTTACCTTCAATTGGACTTTACAGTGTGTGATTCAAATTTAATCGAAACTTCAATGCGGACTCCAAAGATCGAGTGGAAAAAAAAGGCATTAGAGGGGCCAAACCCTAAACTATCCAAATTCTAACAGCTGGTCATTATCCATGCATGCATATAAAAGTAATGTCTTCACAAGTACAATCTTTTAATTGTACCATCTATTAAGGGACAAGAAATTGGAAAAACAGTTTTTTTTTTTATGAGAACTAGAAAAAGGGAATTTTTTTAAAAAAATATTACACAAGTTTACAAGTTTTAGAATTTATTTTATAATTACAAAATATTATAATATAATATATATCAAAAATCTTATTTTTTTCTTAAATTTCATGTCGATTTAAACTTCAAATAAATTCAAACAACCTTTAAAAAAAGGTGTACATAGATAGTAGATAAATAATTGAAGTCTTTTTTTTTTTTGTCAAATAATTGAAGTACTAATGGAAATAAACGCAAAAAATAATTGATCATCTGATTAAGTTGGTGTTTCTCTATTTATAATATTGAGCGATAGCTAATAATCATTTTATACAGAGGCGAATCCAAAATTTAAAATTTACGAATTTAATCTTTGAATTATTATAACTTTATATTTATGAATTCATATCTATTATTTGGTGCATTATTTGTAAATCCATTCTAATAAATTTTATAATCCATATCATAAAAAGTATTAGGTTAAAATGAACTCGATAACTAAGCTTCAACTTCCGCCCTTGGTTTTCTTAGTTAATGTAATTTTGATCCGTCTTGTCAAATTAACATTTAATATTTTTTGTATATTATTATTGTACTATATGTTTTTATTTTTGTACATTAGTACGTAATTCTGACAATATTAGTTTCCCCCTCCTTTCTTGATTGTGTGTCTCTCTATATACTCATTGCTCTGTTTTAATTTATGTGACATTTTTATTTTTTGAAAATCAAATAGTTTAAGTTTGATCAGAAATTTACGCATGAAATATTTAAAATATTTAAAAGATATATCAGAAATTTATGATGAAAGATAGATTTGTTTGAATTTTAAAATTTGAAAGATATCACGTAAATTGAGACAAGAAGTATATATTTACACACTGGAATCCACATAATTATTTTCATTTGTACAAAATAAGTCAGTGTCATTTAGTCATATAATTGTGCCTAAGTACTAATTAAACTCACATGAGATGACTCTCCAATATTAGCTTCATTTTCTGTAACTTGTCAAAATATAAAATCAGCACCTAGTTATGGTCATCCGTAAATTAAATAAATTACCTTATATATTCTCAATGCGCCCGTTCACGTGCGGATTTGATATTGAGGACTTGATTGTTTTTCTTTCCATAAACTTATTGAATTATATCCTCAACACGCCCCCTCACATGACAGCCTAAATCTTTTTCATTGGTCCAATACATGAAAATTGTTTTTAATATGGGTGACATTGAGGTTTTATCTCAAGACCTCTGACCGCTCTGATACCATATTGAAGTGCCTAACCATCTCATGTAAAAACTAAAGCTGTTAAAGAAAAGACACTTTTATTATTTAATTATATTCTCAATCGTACTAAATTCATATATGCCTAGAAAATTAAATTATAAACCACTAAGGGGATAAAAAAAATTGTGAAATTTGAGGTCTTATGTCACCTTCATAAAGTTGGGAGGGTAATGTGTTAAATGCTAAAGAATAATGGGGTAAATTATTAGTATTAGTATTATTATTTTTGGAAAATGGAATGTTTGTATCACAATCAATATACCATTTTAGATGAAACATTTTGTAATTATTAGCGTTACGCAACTGGTTTAAGTTAAAAGACAGATTAAACAACTTGAACTAAAAAACACCTATAATTAGCATTTCAATTCCAATTAAACTTCAATTACGCATCAACCGTCGGTCATATTCATCACGCTTCTATGAACTATTACGATCATTTGGTCAGCAGGATAAGATTATAATCTCGAGATAAACTATGAGATAATTTCATTACATATTTGATATAGTTTTTAATTTCGAGATTAACCATTATATGGAATTGTTATACCATCAGATGACTTATTTTTCCACTATCTAGAAAGGTAACATAAACACTAGTAGCTAGTGCGCACATGGGCCTACATTGTCATTTGATTAAAGAGTATTTGATTAAAACGTTTTATAAGATCACCTATAGTTAAGAATGTCATATGAGCGAGTTAAAATAAAATTAGATAGATCAAAATAAATTGAGGTAATAATTTATAGCGTGTTAATGATAAGATTACTTGAATTGAGATGACCTGAGATAAAGAAGAGAAAATTTCATAAATAGCAAAGAGATTAACCTTAATTACATTCTATAGCTACATTTTCCTTAATTACGCTTTATAGTTATAATTACAATTGCTATGAGTATTTCTGTTTGTATATTTCTCTTGTCAATATACGTATGGTACGTAAGTATATATATACAAATTTTGTATTTATAAATTTAGAAATCTTTCAGAATTTTGTTTGTATATTTTGCTTGCCGTAGGAATTTTTCAGAACTCCGTTTGTATATTTCGCTTGCCAAATACAGACAAGGTAATTTATTATGAATTTTTCATAATGTATACAAATCAAACGTGTCAACAAATCGTATATAAATAGTTAGGGTAAGCATATACAAAATCTGAATTTATACAATCAGAAATCGAATTATACAAATTATTGATTTATACAATTAGGGTCTTAATAGCAAAATTTAAAAAACTGTAGCCACAAATCATAAATATCAAATTGAAACTATAACTATGAAGCATAATATACTATAAATATTTGTCATTTTGCATATATTTTTCTAAAATAAAAGGGAACTACATAATAAGGGTTATAACACTATATATCTATCCTTTTGGGAAAGTCATATATCCCACTTTTGAGCCGGAAAGTCATCCCACTAATCTGAATTTGAGTTGGAAAGTCAGCCCACTTTAGAGGTAAATTGTTTCAATATACCCAAAGATGATTACCTTCATAGAGTTCGAACCTAAAATCATTTGCTAACGATGAAAAATACCTATCATTTCATTATATTTTTTTGTGGTTCTTTTTCAAATTTATTAGAAAATATACAAGATAAGTTACAAGAGAGAGATATATACATCAAAGCCCACTAGTTATTGGGCTTTCATGACCAAGTGGAAACATCAACATAATTGTTACGTACATCATAAGATATTGAGAAAATGATAGGATACAATTTATATTAACACCAAAATTAAATGAGAGGGATCAGAATTCAAAACTTAATTAAGTTATTAAATGGTTTTTGTTATATCACCAAAATTGCGATGAAATGGTAAGTATTCCTTTATTTTTAATCAAAAGTTTCAAGTTCGAGACCTGGATATACCTTTAATAGAGAGCCTTTACCCTCAAAGTGAGATTTCTAGACGTGAATTCAGAATAGCGGACCCCAAATTTTGTTATAAGACTATTTAACCTCGATTAACTATCAATTATACAAAATAGTAAAGTTATATATAATAATACAAGAAAATAAAACATTTATGAATAAAAGCATAGTCCAATTAATCCATCATAAATTTATTTTTACATAGCAAGTACTTATGAACTAAGGAAGCAAACTGTATCGATATCAATTATTTTGTAGATCGTTCTGCAACACGTTTTGATGAACAATATAAGGATCATCAATTAATTTTGTTTTAAGTTTAAGAAAATGTTTAGGTGAGTATAGCCTAAATAATTGAAAAGCAGAAATTGATGAAATTAGAAATAATATAAGAACAGCAAGATAGCCCAATATTAAAGCAGCTCCCATTTGGATACAAAATCTAGTGAATCTATTGCATATTTTCATCCATTGTAAACTTTTAATTCCAATTAATGCAATTACTGATGCTTCAATTGCTGCTGAATTTGCTGCAAATACAATGTACACAATTGCCTGCAAAAAATATATAATCTTGACATGAGTCATAACTACGATGATTTGATAGGTTGCCTATAGTATTCCCTTTGTCTCAATTTATGTGACATATTTTATTTTTCGAGAGTTAAAATATTTATGTTTGACCAAGAATTTGCTCATGAAATCTTCAAGTTTTTTTAAAATGAAATTTATTTACGGTAAGTCACAATAATTGAAAATTCAAAATATTTAAAAGATATATAAAAAATTTATGGTCAAAAATAGACTTATTTGAATCTTGAAATTAGAAATGTGTCACATAAATTAGAATAGATGAGGTTATGTCTTTATTTCTGTTATTTCTTTCTCTATATTATTGCTATAGACTTTTTTTTTTTTTTTTGGAGTTGAGGGGTCTATATGGAATATCTCTATTTTCGAAATAGGGATAAGGTAACGTCTGTATACACTTACCCTCTACAGACCTTACTTTTTGAAACTATATAAATTATAATTATGTCATTATTATTTGGGAATATCAGTGAAAACAAATTAAAGTAGTTAGATGTGATTTTCTCCCCTAAAAGGAAAGAAAGGTAAGTATCACAAGATTACTGTAATTGAAGTCTTACATTTTCGTTATTAATAACAATCATAATCTATAAAAAGTCAAATGAATAAACACAAATTAAAGCACAAGACAAAAAATACACGAAAGCAAAAAATTAATACTTCCTTTGTCCCTAATTACTTGTCCACTTTTCCTTTTTTAGTTGTCCCTAATTACTTGTCAATTTTGACAAGTCAAGAAAAGACAATTTTTTTTTACCTATTATTAATTACTTTAAAAAATGTAGAACTTCTTGAAAATCTTAAGTTTTTTAATTCATCCACTTTATAATTAATAGGGGTAAAATGATAAACTCACTATGTCAATTATTGTTTTCTTAATAAGTGTATCAATTCAAAAGTAGACAAGTAATTAGGGACAGAGGGAGTAATACGTTAGGTTAATTACCACATTAAATAGCATTAATATCTCAACAATAATTCATCTTTTCAGCTAGTATTATGGTGAAGGTAGGAGTGACAAGTAAT
>JAJOOS010009730.1:0-13686 GCA_029582725.1 Solanum chiquidenum | reverse complement strand
TGATCATACACTAGGTCAATAAAATTTAATTATATCGTCTCAGTTTCTTCGTCAAGAATATTTTACATACATATATTTTATTATATCATGTTCTAAAATGCAATTAACACATTTATGCGAATTTAGAAAATACAAACACAATATAATTTGTTTCTTTACTTTTTGTTATTTTTGTCCACTTCTCTTTCATCTGACGAGTGGAGATGGTTGAATATTATGAAAGAGTTCCCAAAATATTTAAATAATTAATTTTAATTATTTATTTGCTTAATTTTTTTTTGAAACATAACTGGTCGATTTTAGTTTATACATGCAAGGTTAAAGTTGAGTTGAATAATTATTCAATTATGAAAATCAAAATTACTCATTCACATTCAAATAAACAGAGAAATAATTGTCAGCAAAATACTTACAATATTTTATGTCTTATTTTGCTATGCAGCAAGAAGATCATCGAAGTTTTTCTGCAAAGGAATGCTCATTCTTCTTTAATGATTTCCTAAATCAAGAACTTCAGGTAATTGCTCATATAAACATTTTGTTTGATCATAGAGTATTATGCTTTGAAATTGAATTTTTCAGAAATTAAACGCATTAATTAAGTTTGTATATAATATAATTTTTCTCTAGACTTTATATTCATTTTAAGAATTTTCTCTCTCTTGTTGATGAGTGAAGATGGTAATATATTTTGATGTGAAAAAATTAAATTTAGTTGGTTAATCTTCAGCAAAAAAAATTCTTACATTTTTGAAGGACAAAAATATAGACTTTTATTAGATTAAAGCTTAAACATACCTGAAATAAAGATGATTCAATAATAAAAACTAAATTATAACATAACATGTGAATACATATTGTAAAAATATTGTCAGTTAATTAATTGGTAAATATGGTTATACATTTTATGGTGAAGGTATTCTCACCTGATTTGGCTAACCAATTTTTAATTGAATTGCTTCTTACATTTTTTTTACAACACAAATAACCAATTTTAGCTATATGAAATATTAAATTCATACTATATTCTCACGACCCAGACCGTCGTGATTGGCATCCACACTAACACTCCGATGGGAGAACCACTACTACAACCCAACCAAGCAAATAATCTAAAAACTAAGGCATTTAAATCAAACACTAAGGAAATAAAAATAGAGTTCCCATAAACTCTAACAAAAATCTAACAATAATAACTAACAATGCGGAAGAATAATCTAGAACCTGAAAGTCAATGTACCAAAACATTCTAACAATGAACCAAGTCTAAACAAGAAGGGATACAACCCCATACTAATGAACAAACTAAAACAAAGGTCTAAGTCCAGAAATGGTGGACATAGACGAAAGAGAATTCCATGGCTGCCCGGAAGAATGGTTCACCCTTGAATTCGAATGACGATCACTGATCTTCTAAGCGAGGTCTGTCACTAGCCGCTTGAAGATGCCCTGTACTCAACAAAGATAAGAGCAAGTGTAAAATCAGTACACAACCACAGTGTACTGATAGGATCACGCAGCTATCCCACTAGTGCAACATAAACAAGTCAAACAACATTATAATCAAATGCATACATATCAACATATACAACATCATCAACATTTACGAACAACGAACAACTTCACATTTATATGTCAAATCATTGGTCCTCTCATGGAACCCAAATCCAAACAGTTAGCATGCCGGAACGTGGCAACAGATCCCATATTTATGCTGAAACGTGGCAACTGATCCCATTTTTATGCCGGAACGTGGCAACTGATCCAAGTTAGTTATGTCGGAACATAGGAACCGATCCCATTCACACACCACAATCACAAGTATATCATCAAGATCA
This sequence comes from Solanum chiquidenum, assembly GCA_029582725.1. Classification (NCBI taxonomy): domain Eukaryota; kingdom Viridiplantae; phylum Streptophyta; class Magnoliopsida; order Solanales; family Solanaceae; genus Solanum; species Solanum chiquidenum. The sequence continues at coordinate 11,848 of JAJOOS010009730.1, read as the reverse complement.
TAGATTTAAGTCATGATTTCATGGCATTCATCAATTATCTATCTCATTTACAACAAGTGTGATCAACATTGCAACATTCATACATAAACAAATATCTTAATGAAGCAAGAACAAGCATACATCACACAATCATAGAATCACAACCATCACCTACCTTGAAACAAGCTTGAAACCCTAAGAAACTTGATCCTTCCCTTTTTGGATTCGTTTCGCTTGTTCTTAGTCTACAAACAATCAATATTATATGGGAATAAATAAACAATCATCAATTACCCGGATTACTAACAATTCTATGAACCCTAGATCAAACTCATGATCCCAATTATCCAAATTAGGGTTGTTCCCACCATAGAATCTATAAGAAAACCCCCCTCCATCAATATTCACCCAATCTATTACGTTCTACGGATCAAAAAAATGGATTCGGGGAGTGAAAAGCTTACCTTTAGCCTCAAGAATGGTGAAAAAAGAGTATGAGTCGCCTGGGGGGTCGTTCCTTAGCTCTAAAAGTCTAAAGTGCATAATGAGATCGTTTAGGGGTTTATTAACGACTTTAATTCATGTCAGTCCCGCCACAGCAGCCGCCACCACGCCATAGAGGCCCCACCAAAGTGGCAAACCCAGCGCCAAAGCGGCATTCTCGAGGCAGAGAGTTATTTCAAGAATTTCAAAATTCCCATTTCACAACACACCTCTAACCCACGACGCTCAATAAATACCCTTTACGCTAAGATCGATTTCGAGAGTTCTACTCGCCCGAATTCAATTCCGTAAAGTTGTTCAAATTCCTTAATGAGTTATCTAACTACTCATGTAATCAAAATCATAATTACTTAACCCGATTATTACAAGATTTCCCTACACCTCAATGACTCCGATTTTGTCCAAATCTGGACAAGGTTGGGAAAATCCAAATACTCCACAAAAAAGTTTTCCGACCCCAAATTTTCCCCCGTTGGCTTTTCTATAACGTTGGGAATAGGTCATTACAATAGATACCAATTTACCCATCACTCGTCCTCGAGTGACAAAACTTAGGAAAATAGGCTAAGGAAGAAAAGAAGTAGTACCTGAATCGATGAACAATTGGGGATACTTGTCTCACATGTCTCTCTCAGTTTCCCAAGTAGCTTCCTCAACTGGATGATGCTTCCATTGAACTTTCACGGACTTAATCTCCTTGGTCCTCAACTTGAGAACATCATGATCAAGAATTGCAATCAGTTCCTCCTCATATTGGAGGTCCTTGTCTAACACAATTGAGTCCCATGATACCTCTTCAACATGGATACATGAAATACTGGATGAACACTCGATAAATTAGGAGGTCAAGCCAATCTATATGCCACTGGTCCCACACATTTAAGAATTTCAAATGGACCAATGTATCTAGGACTTATCTTACCCTTCTTACCAAATCTCATCACCCCTTTCATGGGTGATACCTTAAGAAGAACATTTTCACCGGATTGAAACGCCATGTCTCTTACCTTAAGATTCGCATACTTCTTTTGTCTACTCTGGGCTGCTAGAAGCTTAGCTTGAATACTCCAAACCTTATCTTGAGCAACCTTCACTAAATCAACCCCCAATGGTTTCACATCTCCTGCCTCAAACCATCCTATGGGTGATCTACATCCCCTCCCATAGAGTGCCTCGAATGGTGCCATATCAATGCTGGAGTGATAACTATTATTATAGGAGAATTCACACAAAGGTAAGAAATTATCCCAATGCCCTCCAAAATCAATCACATATGCCCTCAACATGTCTTCCAACACTTGAATAGTCCTCTCTGACTGTCTGTCTGCCTGTGGATGGAAGGTTGTACTAAAAGTGAGTTGTGTGCCCAATTCATCATGCAATTTCCTCCAAAACTTGGAAGTGAATTGGGTACCACGGTCTGAGATGATAGAGAGGGGCACCCCATGCAACCTCACTATATCTTTTCCATAAAATTTAGCCAATTGTTCGGCATTATAATATATTTTTACCGGAATAAAATGGGTTGACTTGGTCAATCTATCAACCACTACCCATACTTACCGCTTTTCGACTCAAAGCATCTACCACTACCTTAGCCTTGTCCGGATGGTATTGAATAGTCACATCATAATCTTTAAGTAACTCCATCCACCTTCGTTGTCTCAAATTCAAATCCTTTTGAGTGAAAACATGCTACAAACTACGATGATCAGTAAACACTTCACACTTAACACCATAGAGGTAATGCCACCAGATCTTAAGAGCAAACACTACCGCTGCCAACTCTAAATCATGCGCTGGATAATTCCTCTCATGCATCTTCAATTGATGTGAGGCATAAGCTATAACATTCTTATCCTGCATCAACACAGCACCCAACCTAGAATGAGAAGCAACACAATAAACAATAAAATCTTTACCTTCAACCGATAATTCTATAATAGGTGCGATGGTCAAGAGAGTCTTGAGCTTTTGAAAGCTCTCCTCACATTTTTTGGTCCATTCAAATGGTATCTCCTTTTTGGTCAAATTAGTCAAGTGTGTGGCGATAGAAGCAAAGTTCTTCACAAATCGACGATAATAGCTAGTGAGCCCAACAAAACTCCTAACTTCCGTCACAAAGCTAGGCCTAATCCAATTCTTAACCGCCTCAATCTTTTGGGGATCTAGCATTACCCCTTCTTTTGAAACTACATGCCCCAAAAATGCAACTGATTTCAACCAAAATTCACACTTAGAAAATTTAGCATATAGCTTTTGCTTCACAAGAACACCCAAAAACACTACGAAGATGGTTGCCATGCTTTTCCTCACTTTTTGAATAAACCAAAATATCATCAATAAAGATTATGACGAAAGAATAAAAAAATGACTTGAACACCTCATTCATCAAACTCATGAAAGCTGCAGGCACATTGGTCAAACCAAAAGACATAACCAAAAACTCATAGTGCCCATAGCGAGTTCTAAACGCCGTCTTGGGCACATCCTCAGGCCTAATTTTTAATTGATGGTAACCGGATCTTAGATCAATCTTAGAGAAAACTGATGCACTTGCAATTGGTCAAAAAGATCATTTATTCGAGGCAAAGGGTACTTGTTTCGAATAGTGATCCTATTCAATTGCCAGTAATCTATACATATTATCATACTACCATCCTTTTTCTTAACAAACAAAACTGGGCACCCCATCAGGAAGCACCAGGAAGAATAAATCTCTTATCAAGAAATTCTTGGATTTGATCCTTAAGCTCTCTTAATTCTGTCGGAGTCATGCGATATGGAGGGATAGAAATAGGGTGCGTACAAGGTTTTAAATCAATGCAGAAGTCTATATCTCTATCCAGAGGCATACTAGGCAATCACTAAATTCAGACACCACAGGGATAGACTCAATGGATGGAGCCTCAATCTCAACATCCCTAATATGAGCCAAATAAGACAAACAACCCTGATCTACCATTTTACTAGCCCAAATGGAGGATATAATCTTAGCTTGCCTAGGCTTGTACACCCCTTCCCACTCTAATTTTTCCCTTCCCAGAATTTCTAGAGTTACAGACTTAGTATTATAATTAAGCACAACATAATAAGGGGACAACCAAGTCATGCCTAAGATTATGTCAAAGTCAATCATATCTAGAATCACTAAATCAGCCCAAGTTTGAAATCCCATAAACAAAATAGGACAAGCATGATAGACATGGGTAACTGTGACTGACTCTCCAACTAGGGTAGAAACACGAATAGGGGCATCAAGAATAACACAAATCATAACAAAATCTGAGGCAAATCTCATGGATACATATGAATAAGTAGAACCCGGATCAAACAACACATTATCCATCTGGTCACAGACAAGAATAGTACTTGTGATCACCGCATCAGACGCCTCCGCCTCATTCTTGCCCAGAAAAGCATAACACTGAGCCCTATCATCATGACGAGCCACTTCCCTGCCTGGTTGCACGTTACCCCTACCTCCGTTACCATTACCATTTCCTCTACCTCCACGGCCTCGTTGATTACTTCCTCACCCACCTTGTGGACGCCCTCAATCATTATTACCATTCCCCGCGGGTACCACTACTCTAGACTGTTGCTGTGCAGAATCTAACACATGTGGGTGGGGACAATCTCTCCTCATATGTCCAGGTTCTTCACAATTGTAACAAGTACGATCAAAAGATAGTTTGCCGCCCGTCGAAGGCGCGACTCCCTGGCTATCCTAAAAATTATGAGATGGAGTTTCCGAGTAACTACATGTAGAGGCGGGCATAGCGGAATGAATTGTCTTGGCTGCAAGCGTTGGCCTTCCGGACCTCTTGGAATCAGAACCTTGAAAGTTACCCGAGTTCTCGGCCTTTTTTTCCCATGCCTTAGCTTGACCATCTCGCCTCACCCCCTCCACTTTCTTAACATAGTATGTTACCTCATTAAACCTCCTCCCTGCAGAAGTCATATGAACATATAATACTTGCAACTCAGAATTCAATCCCCTAATAAATAACCAGATCCTCTCCTTATCTATAGTCACCAATTGTGTAGCATATGTAGATAAAGCATGGAACTTAGCCTCATAAGCAGCCACAAACATACTACCTTGCTCCAAAGCCATAAACCCATCTTTCTTGCGATCCCTCAAAGTCCTAGGCACATACTTCTCTACAAACAGAGCATGAAATTGGGTCCAAGTAAGTGGAGGTAAAGTAGAAGATCTGCACTCCATATAAGCTCTCCACCACTGTTTGGCCTCACCTTCAAGTTGAAAGGACACAAACTCAACCCCATGTTGATGAACAATACCCAATTTATGCAGCCTCTCATAGCAATCAAGAATGAACTCATAAGCATCCTCACTCTCAGAACCAAGAAATACCGGAGGCTTAAGCTTCAAAAACTTAGTTAACATTTCATGCTCATTACCAGTCATGACAGAGCCCAACAAAGGACGGAAGAAAGCATCATTACCTCTCGTTCCACCTGTCTTAGGTGCAGTGCTAGCAATAGGACGATTAGTAGGAGTTGGGGTTGCTTGAACAGATGGAAGCACTCCAGGACCATCCAAGCCTTTCAAGAACGACATGATTTGTTGAGCTAACACCGGATCAATAGGAGGAATACCTGTAGCCTCGGCCTGCACCTCTTCCTCTTGTCCAACCTTCTCAACATTCTCCACATCAACCTCTTCTTCTATTTCCTCATAATGCATGAGAGGGTTCTCATTCACAGGAGCATTCTCAACAAGAGCTCCATTTCCAACATGCGCTACTCTTCCACGACCTCTACCCCTAGCTCTTCCTCTACCCCTGCCTCAATCGCGACCTCTCGTTGTAGATTCCTCAGCTGAACCATTGATGGGAGCTATGGGCCTAATGCCGTTAAATATAGAATTAATCATATGCGAACAGAAGAGTGAAGGAGGTTAGATGCCAATTTGAATCGCCAGATTCCAATTGAAATCAAGTCATAGCACAAGGTAGATAAGAGAAAAATATAGATTTCATAAAGTCCTATAGCCGCTCGAAGAAAAGTAAAGGCGTCCCCGTACCGTTCCGCGAGACTCTACTAGACTCATTTTGGTACATCGAGATCAACGAACCTAGGCTCTGATACTAACTTTGCCATGGCCCAGACCGTCGTGATTGGCCCACACTAACACTCCAGTGGGAGAACCAGTACTACAACCCAACCAAGCAAATAATCTAAAACCTAAGGCATTTAAATCAAACACTAAGGATATAAAAATAGAGTTCCCATAAACTCTAACAAAAGTCTAACAATAATAACTAACAATGCGGAAGAATAACCTAGAACCTGAAAGTCAATATACCAAAACATTCTAACAATGAACCAAGTCTAAACAAGAAGGGATACAACCCCATACTAATGAACAAACTAAAACAAAGGTCTAAGTCCGGAAATGGTGGACATAGACGAAAGAGAATTCCATGGCAGCCCGGAAGAATGGTTCACCCTTGAATTCGAATGACGATCACTGATCTTCTAAGCGAGGTCTGTCACTAGCCGCTTGAAGATGCCCTGTACTCAACAAAGATAAGAGCAAGTGTAAAATCAGTACACAACCACAGTGTACTGATAGGATCACGCAGCTATCCCACTAGTGCAACATAAACAAGTCAAACAACATTATAATCAAATGCATACATATCAACATATACAACATCATCAACATTTACGAACAACGAACAACTTCACATTTATATGTCAAATCATTGGTCCTCTGTTATCACTCCTTAGTTATCCAATAGTTACTCCAGTAATTTCTCTTTAGTAGCAGTTATTTTCCTGCAATAGTGCAGTTATTTTCCTGTAATAGTGCAGTCTTTCATTCTAGTTAAGTTAGGAAGTCATGTCCTAGTTTCTAGAGGTAGTTATTTTATAAGTATTTTATTTAAACTATCTAGTGTATGAAAAAAAGGAAGCAGAAAATTATTCAAGTCTTTGAGTACTTCAAACTCAAGAGATTGCAGGTTCTCTGTTAACGAACCAGCACCATAGGTCTTTGGAAGAAAACATTTGATTTCACACTACAACGCCCCATAACCAGATCCATATCAGGGGACCATAACAACTTGGTATCAGAGCCGGATGTTATGGGAGATCAAATTCAATATTAACTAGCAAAATTGGTGAACTTATTTCAAGAAGAACGTGCAGCCAATATAGCGAGACAAGAAGTAATAAATGCTCGCTTAGATGCACTCACAAAGGATCTAGCGAATTCGAAGGTTGATTCTGAATCAACTGATCATACCAGTCAGAATCGGGGCTAGAAGGGTAAAAGTGGAGTGTCAGAAGGGTCAAAATCAGATGCAGGAGGAAGTTCCTTCATTCCTAGGTATACAAAGTTGGATTTTCCACGGTTTACTGGCCAAGGGGACCTTTTGGGATGGCTGAACAAATGTGATCACTTTTTCGACACCAACAGACTCCAGATGAAGAAAAAGTTAGTCTTGCTTCTTTTCATTTAGAGGGTAATGCACAATTTTGGTTTCTTCAACTAGAGACAGATCTGCCTGAACCGTCTTGGGATGAGTTCAAACGTTATTATAACCTTCGTTTTGGGCCACCAATTAGAAGTCAGAAGTTAGGAGAATTGGCTAAGTTGCGCCAGATTGGGTTCGTGGCAGATTACCAAGAAAAGTTTGAGCAATTAATTTCGCGGGCTGGTACACTCACACAGTCACAAAAAATTGAACTTTATATCAGTGGTCTTGCTGATTATATAGAAATTGCGATTGAGTTGCATAATCCTCTAGATTTGGCTACAACGATGAGTTTATCCCGGTTTTATGAATGCAAGGAACAATCTGTTTATTTACAATCGTTAGATGCTTGCAAATCCAAGACAACATATTTCTCACCTCAACAACATGCCAGATTTGTGAAGAAACTAACCAGACCTGAAATGGAGGAAAGGCGACTTAAGGAACTTTGTTTCAATTGTGATGAACCATTTACCCGAGGTCATCAATGCAAGAAATTATTCTGAATTGACTTTATAGAAGATGAGAAAGAGTTTGCTGAAAAGGAGGGAAATACTAATTTCCTCACTTAGCGCTTGAGGACAAGCGCGATTTGAAGGAGGAGAGTAATGTTATCACTCCTTAGTTATCCAATAGTTACTACAGTAATTTCTCTTTAGTAGCAGTTATTTTCCTCCAATAGTGCAGTTATTTTCCTGTAATAGTGCAGTCTTTCATTCAAGTTAAGTTAGGAAGTCGTGCCCTAGTTTCTAGGGGTAGTTATTTTATAAGTATTGTATTTAAACTATCTGGTGTATGAAAAAAGGAAGCAGAAACTATTCAAGTCTTTGAGTACTTCAAACTCAAGAGATTGCAGGTTCTCTTTTAACGATCCAGCACCATAGGTCGTAGGAAGAAAACATTTGATTTCACACTACAATGCCCCATAACCAGATCCATATCAGGGGACCATAACATCCTCTCATGGAACCCAAACCTAAACAGTTGCCATGCCGGAACGTGGCAACCGATCCCATATTTTTGCCAGAACGTGGCAATCGATCCCATATTTATGTTGGAACGTGGCAACCGATCCCATTTTTATACCAAAACATTGCAACCAATCCAAGTTAGTTATGCCGGAACGTGGCAACCGATCCCATTCACACACCACAATCACAATCACAAGTATATCATCAAGATCATGCATTTAAGTCACGATTTCATGGCATTCATCAATTATCTATCTCATTTACAACAAGTGTGATCAACATTGAAATATTCATACATAAACAAGTATCATAATGAAGCAAAAACAAGCATACATCACACAATCATAGAATCACAATCATCACCTACCTCGAAACAAACTTGAAACCCTAAGAAACTTGATCATTCCCTTTCTAAATTCATTCCGCTTGTTGTTGGTCTCCAAACAATCAATATAATACGAGAATTAATAAACAATCATCAATTACCCGGATTACTAACAATTCTATGAACCTTAGATCAAATCCATGATCCCAATTATCCAAATTAGGGTTGGTCCCACCAAAGAATCTATAACAAAACCCTCCCCCATCAATATTCACCCATTTTATTACGTTCTACGGATTGAAAAATGGATTCGGGGAGTGAAAAACTTACCTTTAGCCTAAAGAGTGGTGAAAAACGTGTATGAGTCGCCTGGGGGTCGTTCCTTAGCTGTAAAAGTCGAAAAGTGCATAATGAGGTCATTTAAGTGTTTATTAACGACTTTAATTTGCGTTGGACCCGCAACAACGGCCACTACCCCACAACAGCGGCCCCGCCACAGCGGCCACTACCCCACAACAGCGGCCCCACCAAAGCGGCAAAACCAAGCGCTAAAGCGACATTCTCGAGACAGAGAGTTATTTCAAGAATTTCAAAATTCCCATTTCACAACACACCTCTAAACCATGACGCTCAGTAAATACCTTTTATGCTAAGATCGATTTTGGGAGTTTTACTCACCCGAATTTAATTCCGTAAAGTCGTACGGATTCCTTAATGAGTTATCTAACTACTCATGTAATCAAAATCCTAATTACTTCACCCGATTGTTACCAGATTTCCCTACACCTTAATGACTCTGATTTCATCCAAATCTGAAAAAGGTTGGGAAAATCCAAATACTACAAAAAAAAGTTTTTCGGCCCCAAATTTCCCCCCGTTGACTTTTCTATAACGACGGGAACAAGTCGTTACATGTATAAGATAATCCATTAAGAAAACTCAAAAATATATCATAACATGTGAATACATAATGAAAATAAAGTAAATTATTTAAAATTTATCGTGTCTTATTTCATTGTGTAACAAAAAAATTACAGAAGTGTAACAAAGCAGGAAATATCGTTCCTTCTTCATTATATCCTCCAATAATTTCAATTTATTTTTATCTTTTTACATTTTTGTAGAATATGAATGATAAACTTTTGTTATATGAAAAATTGAAGACGTGTTAAAAAATAAAATATGATATTGACGATCAAATTATATCATACCTTACGAATAATTAGTGTGAAAATAATTATTATTAAATTTGCTTATAATTTTTGATGTGTTATATCTCTTTGTAGCAAAACAATTGTGAAGGTATTACTGCAAAGGAGGTGACGGATCATAGTCGCAATGTTCTTTCGCATTTGAAATCTAAGGTAGGTTTTTATATACCTATGTCCAGTCTCGATATATTATGTTTTGAAAATTTAATTTATAAACTTGAGCGAATTACGAAAGTTTGTAGACACTTTTATTTATCTCTTTACAATTTATCTTCTATCCACTTTTTCTTTCCCAATTAATTAGTGGAGATGATTGTATGTTTTGAGGAGAAAGTGTTTCCAAATAATTATGTTGGCTAATATTTAATCTAATTATTTCTTACTTGTTTTTCAAATAACAATTATTTATATATAAAAAGGCTAAATTTGTGTTGTATAAGATAGTTCAATGATTAAATAAAAATCATATCATTACTTGTGAATACATCATCATAACAATAATTATAAGTAAATATATTTATATTTTTTGGTTTCATTCTTAACGTGTAGCAAGAAAATTGAGATATTATTAAAATGGTAACATTGTTCCATCAATAATTTGGTCCCTTAGATTTTAAACTTGAGATAGTTTTTCATATACCTATTTTTTATCATGGTGTATTATACTTTGAAAATACAATTGATAGAGTTAAAGAAAATTAAGATAATTTATACACACTATTATTGTTTCTTCATTATCTGTTTATTATATCCACTTTCCCTCCCTTAGTTAATTACTGTGGATGATTGTATATTTTGAGGGAAAAAGATTGCCAAATAATGATGTTGGATCATATTCATTTTTGTTATTTCTTACATATTTGTAGAATACAAATGATCAACTTTAGATCTATAAAAGGTTAAATTGTGTTTTATAAGATATTTCCATATTGAAACTCAAAACTATATACTGATTTGTGAATACATTGTGAAAATAATTGTCATTAAATACACTTACAATTTTTGGTGTCTTATTTCATTGACTAGCAAGAAAGTTATGGAGGTGTTACTCCAGAGGAAAGACCGTTCCAGTTTCCTTATGATCCCCCATATTTAGAATCTGAGGTAGTTTTTCATATATCTATATTTTTTCATGTGCATTATATTATTATAAAGTAATTTACAGAATTCAACGAAATAAGAAAATTTATATACACAATCATATTTTCTTCATTGTCTATTCTTTTTTTTTCAATTTTCTTTTTGCTTGTTAGTCGTTGGCGAGATGGTTGTATATATTAAGGTGAATGAATTTTCAAATAACTTACTTGTTAATTTTAATTAACTTGTTTTCACACTTTTGTAGAATACTACTGATTAATATTTTTATATGAAAGGTTAAATATATATCGAATAAAATAATTTAATATTGAAGATCAAAACTATTTGATTATTTGATAATAAATTAGTGTTAAAATAATTTTCATTAATAATGCTTATAAATTTTGATATTTTATTTTATTGTACAGCAAAATAATTATGTAGGTATTACTTCAGAGGAAAGATCATTTCAATTTTATAATGATCAACTGAATTCAGAACAAGAGGTAGTTTTTTATATACCTATGGTTGATAATAGATTATTATAATATAAAAAATATTATATTATAGTTTAGCAAAAATAAAATTTGTAGTCACTATAATTTTCTCTTCACTATTCATTATTTTGTTTACATTATCTCCCTCAGTTAATTAGCAAAGATGATTGTATATTTTGAAGTGCAAAATATTTGAAGAACCCAGGTAATCGACTTTTGTTATATAAATGATTAAATTTATATTCTCTAAGATAATATGATAAAAAAAAACTCAAATTACGTCGTAAATTGTGAATCTATAGTGCAAATAACGTTAAATAAATATGCTTAAAATTTTGATGGCTTAGTTAAATGTGTAGCAAGAAAAGTATGGAGATATTACTACAAAGCAAGGATCATTTCAACTCTATTATGATCCCCCAATTTCAGAACTTGAGGTAGTTTTCCATATATTTATGTTTGATAATAAAGCATTATATTATGAAAATGTAATTATAGAGTTAATAGAATTAAAAATATTTTTACACAATATCATTTTTCTCTTCACTCATTATTGCACTCACTTTCACTCTTCTAATTAATTAGTTGAGATGCTTGTGTATTTTGATATGAATGAATTTCTAAATGATATAAGAAGTTAATTTTTAATTAAATTTTTTATATTTTTGTAGTACACAATATCATTTTTCTCTTCACTCATTATTGCACTCACTTTCACTCTTCTAATTAATTAGTTGAGATGCTTGTGTATTTTGATATGAATGAATTT
>JAJOOS010009728.1:0-13263 GCA_029582725.1 Solanum chiquidenum | reverse complement strand
ACCAAATCATGTCCCAAATCAACAAGAACTTCAACCCAATCACAACCAACAACTTCAACAAACACAACCAACCTTTTCTTTGAAATTAAAACAAGTTTTGTGGGTGGGGGAAAGGACCACCCCAACACTATGAGCTCACATACCTAGTAGGGATCACCCCCGACGATATCCACGACGATCTCCACGAACCTTGCTTCTTCTTCTCCTTCTCCTCTTCTTCTCCTCTTCTTCTCAAAGCCCTAACCCTCACTCTCACTCTTTGAAATGGGAAAAACTGATCAAAATATCAGTCTAACACATTTATATAACCAAAAGAATTGGTTAGGGAAAAGACCAAAATACCCTTACATTTTCCGGACGGATTTCCCTGCCAACTGCCCAACTTCCAAAGGGCATAACTCACTCATACGAACTCGGAATCGAGCAAACTCAAAGGCGTTGGAAAGATCATTCGACCAGCTTCGCAAACATAACCGGAACTACACCTAACGCATCCTGATATAGGAGTTATGATTGCTCAAAGTTGGCCAAAAACTCACTTTTTCCCATACTTGGCTAAATTTCCAGATTTTTAAATTCTTTCCAAAATGACTATTTCAAATTCTAAGCCTCTTCATCGTTATTTCAAATTGCCGGATGTTACAATATCCCTTCCTCCTCAATTTTCCTAATTTGTACTATAGAAAACTAAAACTCATTGCTTGTCTGAGATTATTTTAGATTGGTTTGATTGAAGAAACTTCTAAAAGAAAACAAAGTGAGTATAAACTTTTTAAAGGTTTGAGTTGAATATATCAAATGAAAAATATTGGACTGACATTATAGTAATGGTTGTCACCTTTGGAGCCATATAGAGTTAATTTTGAAAAAATTTAATTCATATTAAACCAAAATGTGTTGTTAAATTTCTACACAATAGTTTATGATGATTGTCATAATTTCTAGTTGAACTTTAATAATTCGCAATGATATTTAGTCATAGTGATTAAAAAATTCTTGCAATTAGTCATCATTATAACTTGTTGTTTGTGTAATTTTTGTGACTACTATCCTTGTGCATTAGGATTTTTGTCAAAAAAACCCAAGAGTTACAATAAAAATAGGAGCATTTAATTAGAACATGATTCACATTTTAGAAAGTGTTTTCCCCTTTCTATACCCTCCTCCCACTCCTTATAGAAGTTCTAAGATAATAAATACATAAAATACAATTAATCTGTATCATTTCATAAAATAATTTTAGTAAATGAAAAAGAGAGACATTTATGCAAATTATTAAACTAAAGAAGGAACTCTAAAAAGCATTTACAAATTATTGTAGTACCTATTATGTATTACCACCCCTGAATAATACTAGAAAGAATAGTACTAGTAGTAAGTTGTCATTATCCAATACTGATTATCTTATACTAATGCATATTAATATATATAAATGTATTATCTCTTTTTCTACCAAAATAAAAATAAAAATAAAAACTAAACAAGATTATTCAACATATAAAGGATGTGAGTGATAAATATTAAATAATCTTTTAAATTACCAGCATTGTTTCTTCTTCCTCCTCAGAGTATTGTGCATATGATTGCTCGCCTTCTAGAAATAACCAATTTCCATCTTCTATATCTCGGCAGTTGGGGCAACGCATTAAGGCCCCTACATTGAATTCTGAACCTATACAATTTGCACTAAAAATAAAATATAATTAAATATACGCACACAAATACAATTTCAAATGGAGCAATTTATTCACCCAAAGCTTTTTACTCTCATAGAAAAATTCGAGTAGAAAAAGGACGATAACACCTTATAGGTTAAAGGAATAAACATAGATAAATGATAAACAAGCTATTGAATTTCTTGACTTGTGGGGTAAAATGCGGAAAATCTACATAACCAAGAATATAAAGGGTGTGGGCCGGGTCGATACTTAATTTCCAACAAAAAGACATCTTACTACAGTAATTATGGTTTAAGTATATTGGTACAAGTCTTTCATATAATAGGTACAATTTAATCTTTTGTTGTTTCTTTTTCCGTTCTCTTCCTATCAACCTACATGGAGGGGTGGGGGCTGGGGGGACAAGGAGATCCATCCCAATCATAACAAATTTGATTCTTATCGATTAATGGTTATACTAACAAAACCTGATCTAAGCATTTGTTTTTAAAAATTCTGAAAGTGTTTGTTTGAAACACATTCTTATAAATATATTCAGATCAAAACTTCTTAAATGTAATTGCGGATTAATTATACATTTTTCTTCTCTAAAAGAATTTCAAAAGTTACTCCTAGAAAATATTCTTTTGAATCTGAAAAGGGTTTAAATGGAGAAGAAGAGAAAGAGAATTTTAAAATCCACTTTAACAAAAATAACAATTGGTGAGGAAATACCCAGAATAGTTCATAAGACTTTAATTAAAATATAAATATAGTTCTTGTGAATATGATGAACAAGTTTTACAAATACATGTCCAATAAAAGTAGATCTAGTAATGAATTAATACACAGATGCAACATAACAATTTATATTTTAGCTACTCGATATATACCTAGGTGATAAAGTTGTCCACACTTCAACTATTGGCAATGGACCTACTATTATTGTTCGTAAAAACCTCCAAGCAAATGGAGCGATACGGGGCATTCATGCTATTGATAGGAAATGAATCTTTAGATTAGAATATTGGAGATTCAATTTGATGAATATCAACCCTAAACAAACAAATTCTTAGAGAAAAGTAGTAAAAAACTAATTAATTAAGACCGGGGTATGATATATACATACATATATATAATCAAATCGCTTATATGAAAAAAACTATTAGTAACAACCTTTGTAAATTGTAAATCTGAAATTTAGATGAACAAATTGAAAAACTATTTGAGGGGTTTTAGTAAAAACAAACGTTGCACATATAAAATCACTTATAGCATAAAAATTGTTATAATATATATTGTGCAATTTAAATGTCATAATTTCGTTCTTATCTGGGTCGTAACTAAACTCATATAAGACACGATATAGATAATTCAATAGTAATTGACTTTTGTTGAATTTGGTGTTAGATTTTTTATTTCAAGATTTTTTTCTAGTATCTTTATGTATATTGAGATTTCATAATGTTAATAAAATTTTTGTATTACAAAAGAAGTTTAGGTGTGAAAACTCTCGACTGGTGAATGAAAATTAACTTTCTTGATTAAAGTTGTTTATATATATTATTTACATCTCACAATTCTAATAAATCATAATTTTACATTGCAATATTAGTCATTAACTTCTCTGAGTTACAAAATTTAATTGAAAATTACTTCATTTGTTTCAATTACTATGAAGTGGTATCATTGGTCAAAGAATTTAAAACTAAATGAAGATTGTAATTAATGTAGTCATAATGATAGCAATTCATAGTTAATTATCTGGAACTACATGCCCTTGACAAATAATTACTTGTTTATTGAAACTTCTTTTATATGGTAATCACAAGAAAATAAATTATAATTCTTTAATCCTAGCCCATTCGTAGATAAGTTAATCTTTCACCCAACAACGATAATAAATAATAAAACGGAAAAAAGTAAAGTAATAAGTGTTATATCAAACTTTCATAAAAACATATATCAAGTGTGGAAGATATTAAAAATGCAGAAAATATTGTGTCACGGTGTAAAAACATCTAAAATGAATCAAATAATGTGATTTTTCAACAAGCTTTTGTCTTTATTGGGAAAAATCAAATAATGTGTGAAGAAGGACTCTTTTCTTTGTTTCTCACCCAAATTAGCAAGATAATCCGTCAGGCTATAGTTACTTCTCTAAAACAGTGCAGAAATTTGTAATTACAATATTTCTTGTGGGAAATATTAATGAGACGGATAATGATATGTAAATTGACTTTAGCAAGAGTGATGAATGGTTATGTTAATGATGATCATATAGTCGAAGTCAATGTTCACATTCTTGTATCCATTAGTCAAGCACTAGTGAACATGGATGGATCTACGATGGTTGAACACCGTTTGTTAGAAAAATTATATTATATATATATATAGGTCAAATCTTACTTTATATTGGCACATATAGTATTTTGAACACCCATAGAATCAGTGGAGACCTATAGTGCAGTGACAAAGGTATGCTCAAAACTTATATGGTGTCCAGGTTCGATAGTAATCATATAATGACCTGCATGGTCGTTATGTATTTTTGAACTGATCGTATTTCAAGTTTAACATATTTTGTAACTTTAATTATGTTGTTTATCACTTGTAGGTATGGCTAGTGTGATTTATCGAGGTGATGTTAAAAGTTTGATTAATTGATTATCTGAACTGATTTTTTTTATTTTTAAAAACAGTATTGTTTGTGATGTGTATTATTATAAAAGACGCAGAGAGAGTTGTATTCTATTGGTGACCCTGTGGGCTCTGGAAATTCCAACGATAGATGCGGAGATAATGGTTGTGCATGTAATTATAGATAAGGTTATAAATTTATAGAGATACATGTACACAAGAAGTGCTTTTATTACATTGAGAATACAACACATACGTACATATAACTGTGGTTTTGCTACAAAATTCTACTAAGAGCAAAATCAGGACTCACATGTGTAGGTAGCGTAATTAACTAATTTCTATATAAAAAGTTGCACCAACTAGTAAGCCATGGGCAAAAAAATATATAGAAAAATACGAATTTTATTAGTATGATTCCGACACAAATGATTTGGTTGATATTTGAATAACCTCAACCAATCTTGTTCATGTCCACCCCTATTTGGAAGTAAAATAATATACAGAGTGATTAAATAACATATTTTTCGACACCCTTGACATAATAGGTTGTTGTAGCTCAATGGTTTTAGACTTTTTTTAATGGGTTTCAAATACCTTGAATGAGTTAGTGGTTGCGTGTTCACCTTTTATTGTGCAATTTCTGACTTCGTGAAATTTCAGGCTCCACCACTGCTCACATTACACCCACAACTCACCCCTACACCCATATACTACATACTACACAACAGGACAGAACAAAAACACGAAAAATGATCCTAAACATTTTTTTTAATTCCTTCTGACTACTACACAAACAATCAGCACCAAAAAAGAAAAACCTTACTCTCCAATACAACACAAACAATACACATCTTCTATTCCTTCCACAACCTGCACAATACTCCCTCCAATCACTCCCTCCAATCACGTATCCTCTGAAAAAGAAACAAAAAATCAGCAAACATACTCACAGACCCACGGAAAAAGGAAAAAAAGCAACCCACACACACAACACCAAAATACTACCTAGATACGGAAAGAAAAATATTCACCCTCACATATTATATATATATTTTTTTCTATTTACAAACAAAGGTTGAGTCGAGGTTCACTTTCGTGGTTCCTTATTAGGATTGTTTCCTTTTCATGAATTGAATTTTCGCAAGAGGTACCGTTTAATTTTTATTGTATATTTTGATTTTTATGATTATTTAATACTTGATTCCAATGTTATGAAATTTGCTCAAATTTTATGTGTATTTAATTTTAACATAATAATAATAATGAAATATTTCCTATTTATTCTATTATACATTATTTTTTATCATGTACCATATGATGTTATCAATTAAGTACCTCTTGTGTCCAACCAAAATCAACTAAATGTCTGAGAGAATTATTCTAATAGTTTGTGTTGTGACCCGACAAGCTGACTTGGAGGACACATCAGCAGCCACAACTGACTCGGAGGACACATCAGCAGCCACCGTGGAGACACACACTCAGTAGGAGAGTACGGTTTTGAAAATAAGTAAGCGCGCGAGAAACTCTTCAACAAGATTAACTAATTTGATAGTGTGAATGGGGTGACGAGAACATGGACAAGGGGAAGAGAGTGCAGTTCGTGAAGTGTCAAATTTGATAAATAGCAAACGTAGGCATCTGTATTAGTTAGGCAATTGTAATTTCAGTCTGGATATCTCATCTCTCTCTTTCTCTGTTTTCTCATCTCCTTCCTTCTTTCCTTGTTACTGTTTCATTAATATTTCTTTTCCAATCTTGTATTTCAATTAATGTTATAATACAATCCACCTTTATTTGTGAATTGTGTTCTCTAGTTTGTTGCATTGGTGCTTCCATCCAGAGGTCACTCATAGAGGACTACAAAATACTCAAAGCTCATATGGATGATTCGATTAAGGAAGTAAAGGATTCCTTCTCTAAGGAACTCACTGAGATCCGAAATATACTGATGGAGATGGTTGCCACCAAAGTTCCAATGGGGACTATTAGAGTCCATCATCAACTAGAATTCGATTATTGTAGCTTATTCATTGTAACAAAAGGATTACTCTTCCTTTAGAATACATAGTAGATAAGGATTCTTATATTAATCATAAACATGTACAAAGTTTATAAATAAAAGGTACAAACGG
Organism: Solanum chiquidenum; assembly: GCA_029582725.1. Lineage (NCBI taxonomy): Eukaryota > Viridiplantae > Streptophyta > Magnoliopsida > Solanales > Solanaceae > Solanum > Solanum chiquidenum. Next base: position 6,827 of record JAJOOS010009728.1, on the reverse strand, counting down.
CAGAACAATCAATTTGTTTTTATTTTCTCAAACTCCTCTTGTTCTTAATATTGTTATGGTATCAGATTTGCCCATCGATCCTATGGCCACTTCTCAAAATTCTGGAAACCTGTTGTCACTTGCAAAACAACCCACCGCTTCCTCCATTATTCAACTACCAAACCTTTCTCTCAAACTTGACAGAAATAATTATTCTCTTTGGAAAGAAAATACCTTGGACATACTCAAAGCCTTCTCTTGACTCCTTTGTTCTTGGTTCTAATTCTCCTACAAAAACTATTACTGTCACCCCAACTTCAATCACTACTGCTACAGAATCCTCTACCACCCAAGCACAATCAGAAATCACTTCTAACCCTGCTTAGGAGGAATGGCGACGCAACGATCTTCTTCTTCTCGTTTGGCTTCGTCAAATAATTTCTGATCCTCTTCTTGGTCACTTAACTCGAGCCTCCTCTTCCTATGATGCTTGGACCAAAATTGAGCGGATGTTTCAATCACAAACGCGTGCTCTAGTCATGCAATTAAAATCTCAACTTCAAAATCTTTCTAAAGGCAATCTCTCCATCCTAGAGTACTTTGAGAAGAAAAGCGCAATTGTCGATTCTCTAGCAGAAAGATTGTACTTTGTACAAGATGATGACTTCATCTCATTCATTCTTAATGGACTTGATTCTTTGTTTGGAATTTTCAAGGCTGCGCTTAATATGCGTTCTAATACTATCACTTCTGAAGAACTGTTTGGCCTTCTTTTTCAAGAAGAAGAACGCTTTGCCGAAGAACTTCGTTCTACCACTATTAATACTCAGTTCGGCGCTGCTGTTTGCGAACCTTGTCAACTAGGAAAGAGTAGACGCTTACCCTTTTCTCATTCTCATGTTTCTAGCAGTAGTCCTTTTCAATTAATTTATTTCGATGTTTGGGGACCTTCACTCGTTTCTTCTATTATTGGATCTTCCTACTTTGTTTTATTCATTGATGATTGCACCAAATTTATTTGGATATATTTTATGTCACATAAATTGCAAGTCTTTCCACTTTTCACTCAATTTAAGGCTTTAATTGAAACGCAATTTGGAACTAAAATAAAATCAGTCCAAACTGATTGGGGAGGTGAGTACCGAAATGTATCATCCTTTTTACAAAATCATGGTATTCATCATCGTATCTCTTGTCCTTATGCACCCCAACAAAATGGTGCATCGGAACAGCAAAATCGAATTATAATTGAAAAAGGACTCGCTCTTCTTTCTCATGCTTCTCTTCCTTTCCAATTTTGGGAGCATGCTTTTTACACTGCTACATACTTATCCAATATTATCATATCTTCTTCTTTGTCTTACAAATCTCCATAACAATTACCATATCCCTTTCTTCGACCCTACAATCATCATAAAATTGATTTTCGATCTCTTCCTTGTGTCTTTATCGGGTATAGTTATCATCACAAAGGTTACCTCTATTATCATGTTGCATCCTCTCGAATCTATATTACTCGCCACGCTGTATTTGATGAAATACTTTCCCTTATTCCTCCATGTTGCCGATCCCAAAATCCTATTGTCCCTTGTCACATTCTAGCAACACATCTTTCTCTTTACTCGATCAAGCTTCTCAACAAGTGCGTTCACATTCTCCTACACACTCTATCGCTCCAAGGTCATTATCAAATATTCTAGTTGCATTATCTATCCCTTCATCTGAGCAACCTAATCATACAAACGTGCCCTCTACTGTACCTTCTCCGGATCCTCCACAAATAGAGCATGTACCATCCACTAACTCACCTGAGCATCTACCACCATCTACTGATTCCTCTTACCCGACCACAGCTCCTTCATATTTTCTCCCCTCAGATACCTCTCGCCATCATATGGTTGTTCGAAGTAAAACCAATTCCCTAAAACCAAAAGCACTTATAACAACTCGCCATTCTCTACCTCACATTCCAGAACCTACAACTTTTCATCAAGCCTCCAAATTTCCTGAGTGGCACCATGCTATGCAGACAATTTTTTTAGCTCTTATGTGAAATAAGACATGGACATTAGTTCCACCACCGTCTAACTCTAACATTGTTGGTTGTAAATGGGTCTATAGGATTAAGAGGAAAGTCAATTGATCAATATAATTGAACGTCACAAAGCTCGTCTTGTAGTTAAAGGTTTTCACCAAGAGGAGGGTGTATATTACTTTGATACTTTTAGTCCCGTCGTTAAGCCCACAACTGTCTGACTAATCTTGTCTTTGGCTGTGGCAAACAAGTGGTCTGTTCGGCAACTTGACTTCAACAATGCGTTCTTAAATGGTGATCTCTCTGAGCAAGTGTTTCTGATAGGCTTATGCTTCGCCTCTTTATATCTGGACTGAGAGAGGACATCAAAAACTCAGTATTGATGTCCCTTCCAATCTCTCCCTCCAATCATGTATCCTCTGAAAGAGAAAAAAAAAAGAAGCAAACATACTCACAGACCCACGGAAGAAGGAAAAAAAGTAACTCACACACAACACTAAAATACTACCTAGATACGGGGAGAAAAAATAATTCACCCTCACATATTTTTTATATATATATATTCTATTTACAAACAAAGGTTGAGTCGAGGTACACCTTCGTCGTTCCTTATTAGAATTGTTTCCTTTTCGTGAATTGAATTTTCGCAAGAGGTACCGTTTAATTTTTATTGTATATTTTGATTTTTATGATTATATAATACTTGATTTCAATGTTATGAAATTTGCTCGAATTTTATGGGTGTTTAATTTTGACACAATAATATTGAAATATTTCCTATTTATTCTATTATACATTATTTTTCATCTTGTATCATATGATGTTATCAATTAAGTACCTCTTATGTTCAGAGGCGAATCTAGGATTTTTCGAACATGGGTGCACCAAGTAAAATGTATTGAAGTGAGAATTGATCCTTAATCCTCAAGGTCAAAAGCTCAACATTTAACCATGTGGACCATTTAGACTTCTTGTAGTATGAGTGCCAAAATTTAATATTATACAAAATCTTAAAAAATATATATATAAAATATCTAATTTTACGAAGAAACCACAGGTGTCGGTGCCCTATTTTTTGGTTCTAAATTCGTCACTGCTTATGTACAACCAAAATCAACTAAATGTTTGAGAGAATTATTCTAATAGTTTGTTTAGTCAACTTTATCTAATATTAAAAAAATTATTTTAGAGAAATTAAGAGATGAAGAGTTACAAGTTTTTACTTTTTATTTTAATTGTCTTTTTTTCATAACTTGTAAGTATACTAAAAATGTAAGTGCATCTACATCGTATTTGAATATAAAAAAAAAACTCTTTGTTTGTTTAAGATTTTGAATTTTATTATATAAATAGTATTCATGAATATAAATAGTAAAAAGTAATTTAATCATTAATAATCCATTTAAGCTTTCTAGCAATAGGTAAATATTAGGATATACGACCTGTTAAAAATATTTGTTTCGATTAATAATGTGGCTACATATCTTTTTCTTGAAATATTAAGATAAACTCAAAGATGCAGTGACGCACCTTGTTCAAAAATATAATTAACTTTCATTAATTTAAAGTAGAGACTTATAGACAAAAAATTATTTAGTGTGATGCAAAGAAGATAGTTATGTCACTAAATGTCAATATCAGGAATGTTGTTACGCATCGAGGTCGAGACCAAATAAAAGTTCAACAAATAAAAAATGCGAGCAAATCATGACCGATAAAAATATATATCCAAAAGATCGTTAAAATAAGTATAAGTTAATAAAAGCGAATGTTCTAGAACCATGGGACTCGAGAAATGCCTAATACCTTTCCCTTAGACAATACAATTCCTTACCCGAATTTCTAGTTCGCAGACCAAATAATGAGTCATTTTGTTTTGATTAGAGATTAAAGAAAAGGTGACTTGGAACACCATAACTCAATTTCAAGTGGTGACTCTGAAAAATAAAAATAATTTATAATCAATACCGTCACTTAAATTGGAAAAAGCTTTTTGGCGTGCGAAAAAGGGGTGTGACAGAAGCCATCTATGGTCCGTACAAAAGTCCACGAGTCGTAGACCCTCTCATAGGAACATGCTGAGTTTTCTGGATTTTTTAAGCTTGGGATTGCTGACCCTTTCTACAGTCCGTAAGAATTTTGACGGGTCGTCATGCTCGTCCGTAGAAAGTTTACTGGGAGTGTTATCAAACTTGATTTCCACAAGGCCCTTCTACGGATCGTAGATGTTTCTACGACCCGTAGGTTGTCTCGGAACTTTAGACCTGAGAACCAATTTTCAAAAGCATGGTTCCACAGACCCACCTACGGCCCGTAGATACCTCTACGGATGGTAGATGCCTTTCGTGGCACCAGACTGTAGAAAATTTGCAAGGTCTAATTCGAGGTAGAATTTTCAGGGTGCTACATTGGTGACCTTTTTATATTGATATTTTTTTTCTATTTTGTTGTTTAAATATGTTTACGAAATTGAGTAAAGTAAAAAACAATACTACTAAAGAAATGTCACTTTCTCCCGTATTTAAAATTTAAATGTATTTTGAAATGTTTCAATAATATCTGGTCATTTGGGTCTAAAAAACAATTAGCACCATGACCATGTGTATTAATCATTTAAAAGCACTTATCCAATGTTTTTTCAATTATAATTATTTACTAAAAAAATTAATTTAACAATATTAATTCTATTTTACAAACGTATAGTATATTATATGATACACATGTGCAACGCACGTGCCATGATTATATTAAAAGTAAGAACTCCGACAATACAATAATATATTATAACTAAGTAATGCACTATAGGGGAGGGAGGAGAAAGCATATTTAAGAGGTGTAAATAAGAGATTTTAAGAGTGACTTTTTTATTTTTACATATTACAATTAATTTTATTTTTTTAAACAAATAGGAAAAAAATAAATTTAATTGGAGGCCAAAGAGAAATGTCTGATGACCTTATCTATATCTAGATTTATATTATAAATAGTTATATGGGTTTTTCGGATGTTGATATGACAACTTTTAGTAGTAATCATAAGAAAGTTTACATCCACTATTCATAGGAACTTATACTTCATCATTCTATTGATAACTATTTATTTAATTTTTTTATTTAATAATATTGACATTATTTTTAAAAATAGTGTAGTACATGGATTGATATTCATGTGCAACACACGTGCATCAAAACTCGTTTGATGGATATCAATACTGAACAAACAAATCCTTAGAGAATAGTGGTAAAAGGCTTATTAAGACTGAGATACATATATATAGGGGTAAATCAAAGCGCTTAAATGAAAATATAGTTTGTCATTGCAGATTTAGTTTTGACAAGCTTGATGAATATCAATACTGAAGAAACAAATCCTTAGATAACAGTAGTAAACGTCTTATTAAGAGCGAGATGCATTCATATACAGGGGCAAATCAAAGCGCTCATATGAAAAAATATTTGTAACAACCTTCTGTAAATTGTAAATTTGAAATTTGGATGAACAAATTAAGAAACTATTTGAGGGGTTTTAGTAAAAAACATTGCACATATAAGATCACTTATAGCATAAAAATTATTTTATTATAGATTGTGGTAATTTAAATGTGTCATGATTTCGTTCTTATCTGGATCGTAACTAAACTCATATAAGACAATGTATAGATAATACAAAATTAATTTACTTTTGTTGAATTTAGTGTTAGATTTTTAATTTCAAGAATTTTTTTCAAACTAGTTCCTGAACACGTGCGCTGCACGTGTAGGCCTGTTTGACAATATATTATGCTATCTAAAAATAACAATTTTTTCCTTGCATAAATTTTTTATTAGAAATTTCTAGGGGTTATAAAATATAATTAAAAAGTCATCATACTACTTATCTCCCAGAGATAAGATAATGTTTGCCATAAGCATCGATTTTATTTATTTAAGACTTATGCACATCATGTTTAGTGTATATGAATCTTTCTCATTGTAATTGGATGAGACGTACATTTAGTGTAAATTAATCAATATTTTTAATCAGTTAATCTGATTAATACATTTAATAATTGGATATGTAATTAACAAAGAATAACGGCTTCCGTTCTTAGAAAAATATGATATTTCCAAGGCAAGTGTGAAAGTTTTAATATAGACGACAGGACAAATATTTGCATTAACGTTATCTTAAACTTTTGTATTAAAATTATTTACTTATCAAAAAAAAAATTCTATAGAAAAGTGTGTTGGAGCAATTTAAACTAAATTTTTTTTTCTGAGATCAATTTTTTTTTCTCTTAAGGATGCAATTCACTTTTTTCCTGTTTTTTGTCATCAAGAAAATTTCGGCGAGAGTGTTAATCAATAGCCATAAACTTTGAAAAAGACTTAGCTAATGTCGAGAAAGAAATATGTAATAGTTATGAATTTGCAAGTTGATTCCTTGAGAATACTTGTTGAATTATTTTTTTTGTACGTAGTATAGAGATTCGAACAACATATATGTCTTCTTATGATGGCTAGTAAATCATTATAAATTTTATGGAATATATCTAAAAAAAATATATGTAGCAGTATTATGGTTAGTTCAGTCATAATAAAATCACTTTATCAGCAAATAAGAAGAACAATCTCAAATTCATGTTCCATATTACATAAAATTTGCTAAAAAAATTAATATATGCTAAAACTTGTTTTTCTGCACAAAATACCTAAAGCAATAAGTTTTAAAATTTCATAGAAAAATAAAATTTTAGTTATACAAGATAACGAAGATGCAAAATGCATCAGTAATATTGCGTCTTTTCTTCTTTTTACTTCAACATTTTCTTCAA
>JAJOOS010009727.1:0-16257 GCA_029582725.1 Solanum chiquidenum | reverse complement strand
ATGAATCTTTTTCATGCACTATCTTCTTCACACCATAAAATTCCAATTTCCTTATATACCATTTCACATGACTTTTATATGTAACCATTCTCAACTGAAACTTCTTCTGCTTACCATAATATATCCTCTTATAGTGTGCCATAACACCTTTAAACCATATTTTTCGACTTTTTGCTACCTCAAAGTAGTAATTTTCCACTTCATCATCGATCTTGAACGCGATCCTTCGAATATTCTCAATCATATCACATAACATTTTGTTTTCCTTTTGTTTTACTTCAGCATCTTTGAGTAAAAGCTTCATTTTCTTGAGTTCTGTTTGGAGATCTTTTACATACTTTTTTGCACCACATAAAATGGTACCTTTGTTTATTTTCATTACACCTTCAACTCTCTCAATGAGAAAAGAGACAAAAGCTTCTGCCATTAAAAAAAAAATTGGAATGAAAAACTTAGGAAAAATCTCACAAGAATGAGAAATCAAAATAGTGTTTGGTTAATTGACATTAAGTTTGTCAAGTTTATAATCTTGAAAGTTTTACAAATTACACATGAAGTCCTTGTAGTTTGTTAAAATTACAAAAATGATCCTTTATGTTTGGGGATAGGTTCAAATAACCCCTTGTATATGCTTCTGAGCAGTTTCGATCCTTTAAGTGGAGTGAATATCTTTGGTCGTCATCAAAATATCTTTCAGAACTGTGAACTAGGAAAGTCTTATCAAATCTCAAAAATTATATCCAATGTATTTTATGTGTTTCAATTTATGTGACATACTTTTCTTTTTAATTCGTTCAAAATGAAAAACACGTTTTAATTTGAAAACAATTAATTTTATACTTCTTAATGAGAAGTTTTTTTTTTTGGAATGAAAAGATTTTATAACATACAAATATTATGATATGTTTAATAACTGAGAGAAAGTCCCTGTCATTTGTTTTAACTATAGAAACCTCCCATTAACTTTATAAAATTACACTTTATAATCTTTTTGTGATTTTTTTTCTTTTTCATTTCAACTAATTGTCCTTTACTTTTTTAGGAAAAAGTGTGTGCTAACAAAAGTTTAAGTTTAAATTGGATTTATTTTCTTAAATAGTGTATTTATAAATAGTAAAAACGCGTGAAGAGGGAATAATCTTCTTTTTTTTGTAATTTCCCACTATATCTTCTTTTAATAATGATGCTAAAACTCTCGTGAATGGCCTCTCAATAAATGACAAATAATTTACTATATGTGAAAATCAACCTAATTAGGTATCATTAAGTCTAGGATTCTTTGGAAACTATTTTTTTATCTTCACGAGATAATGATAATATTTGCGTATATTTTATTTTTATGAAATATCACTTATGAGATTTTACTGAATAATATGTTATTGCTATTGTTGTTAACCTAACTAGGTATTTAACGTGTATGCAAACATTCAAATTTGCCTACACATTATTAGTAAATAATCTTCTTTCTTTGTTTTTTTTATGGTTCATGAAGTTTTTGGACCACCATTTAAATATTTATTCCGAGCAAACTAAAAACTTTATGAAAAGACGTTAGACTTCTGATCTAAAATTGTATAAATTATTGCATATGTTTGACATTAGTATAATATTTTATTTGTAAGATTGAGTAATTTATGCGTTTAATGTTGTTTTTTGGAAGGATAATTTTGCAAGGTTATATTTACACAAATAAGTGATAAAATCTAGATAATGAGGGTGGAATAATTGAACAAAATCATTTAACTTGGCTAACCTACTAAAGTTTTAATTAGTTTGAGCCAGAGTAATTTTGATGATGAGTTGATTTGGGTTATGCCAAATTAATCCATAAAATATCAGTATCCCAAATAAACTCATGATGATACCCCTTCGTAATCTATAAAATTAACTCTTTTATGAAATTAATTATAATTACAGATATGCGATGATTATTTTAGATCATAAGTTTTAAAAGTCATTTTTCGTTTTTAAAGATCGTGTCAAATCAAACAATGCTACATAAAATGAAATTAAGGGTATATATTTTAAGCCATATTAATAAACTAGTTTTTGTTTAATCATATATTTTCCATATGATGTCTGATACCTACGTTAGAGCCCGACTAAATCTGAATTCGCGTCAGAAAGTCCCACAATGGGGAGTAAAGCTCTCTAACAAAGGCGACTCCATAATTAAGGGGACTCAATATCAAGACCTCTAATTAAAAATAAAGAAATATTTACCTCCCCATCACAATCGTTGTTGGTCATATTAATAAGGGAATTTTACACAAATCTCAGTGTTAAAAGTTAATTACATCCTCTCCCTACTCTTTTTCAAATTACAAAAAATCTTAAATTTGGTGGAATTCGTATACATCTCAAAACGTTTCGATACAACGCGTCCCGGTTTTGGATACATCCATCAATGTCCCGATACATCACGTCTCAGTTTTGGATACATCACTCAACGTTCCATACATCGTGTAAAGTGAAGTATCCGAGAATAGAATAGAGTAGAAATTTTTGTAATTTTTTCAAATCATAAAGAATATGATAAAATAAATTATGTATTTAAATAATTTTTTCAATTAATAAACTAATTGATTGAACCGTATATATCCTCAACTTTCTCTTAAAACAAAAATAAATTAAAGAAAGTGGCCTGGCCCATCTCAAGTTGTATGTGACAAGCCCAAATAGAGTCCATAACCAAACATTCTTCAAATTAAAACCCTAAATTGCCATTTCTATAAAACCCTAGTAAAACCCTAAATCACCATACTTTCAGGATCCAAAAATGTCGAAGCGAGGTGAAGTACTTCATGCTGCTTTCAAATTCAGAAGATCGTTCTTATTATCTTCAATTTTCCCTAATTTTTTTTTTTTTTGCAAAATAATGTTTAGGGCGTGGAGGTTCTGCCGGAAACAAATTCCGGATGTCACTGGGTTTACCGGTGGCGGCGACGGTGAACTGTGCTGATAACACTGGGGCGAAGAACCTTTACATCATTTCAGTAAAGGGTATAAAGGGTAGGTTGAATCGGTTGCCATCTGCTTGTGTAGGTGATATGGTGATGGCTACTGTAAAGAAAGGGAAACCTGATTTGAGGAAGAAAGTGATGCCTGCTGTCATTGTTAGACAACGCAAACCTTGGCGACGAAAGGATGGTGTTTTCATGTACTTTGAAGGTAAGCTTTTTCCGCAAGCTTAAGGATTTGAGCTGAGCTTTTTGGTTGTTTTGTGATTTGAGCTGCTTGTTATTGTTTTCTTATCTCGTGTTTTGAATTTATATGAATTGTTTGAATCAACTATACCCAGATTTGGTATCATTTGATTTTATATTAGTATGTAGTGAAGTATCTATATGAGTTATTATAAAAATGTAATCTTTTGAGAAAATTAACATTAGTTGGTGTACACATTGAGGTTTTGCGGATATCTATCTATCAGAGTTACTCTAGGATGTTTGGATTTCCTTGCTAATATAGTTATTTTCCCTGAATTTGAAGCAGTGAGGGGTTATTCCATAAGTTTTGCTGGTTAGAGAGTGGTGCAATTATCCAGTGATCTGTTTTTGAACTTGGTATTCGTTCTTGTTTTTATAAAAGTAGTGTACGAATGTGAGCTGGTTTGGCAGTATCATAATCCAAGTTTACCTTGTGCATGTGGCAAGTCATAAGAGTGAGTAAGTCTTTTGGATTGGAGTTTATCTGCACTTCTATGGGCAGCTATAGTCTAACCAACCTTCACCTATCTTGGTTTGTAATCGAATTAGATCTCCCCAAATGAACCTCACTTTTTGTGATTTCTCTCTTTGAGTTGATCACTTCCCAGAGATAGCAGAGAAAAATTAACTTTTGAAGCATTATGATCTTAGTAAGTGAATTCTCCAGTCAAAAGAATGTTCCAATTAAGTGTGTTAGGTAATAAATTTGTATCTTTTGATTGCAAGTTTTATTACCATAGGTCTTTCTTGTTTTGTTGATAGTAGGTATCATTATTTTTGAAAACCAGACTTAGTCAGGTGTTAACATTTCATATTGTGGTTAATACAGTTACTAGTCTGGGAAATTAATGTTGTCTATCGTTACAGATTTGCTTATACTAATCAAGCACTTTCTGCTCCATATGGGCCCAACATGAAGTAATCTATTTTCTTCCATTCTGGACACGTATATGCAGGATATGTTGACTTGGCCTCTATTGTTTTCTTTGTTGTTTAGTTTTATATCTTTTGAAATAAATTATATGATGTCCTTACGAAAACTGATTTCAAAATTATCTTGCTATTTTGATATCTAACTCTTACATATCCATGCTTTAGTCAAGTAACAACCTTCTTATACCGTGGTTGATACAGTTACATGCCTGGAAGATGTATGCGTCCATCGTTACAGATGTGTTAATTCCTATTATGCTCATATCTGCTCCATTTGGACTCTACATATGTTTTCAATTTGTAGCATTGTTAAGTATATACAGTGTCTTTACTTGAATTGAGTTCAACGTTATCTTCTTGTTGTGTAGAACTTTAAACATATCCAGACATTAGTCAGGTTACAACCTTATTATACTGTGGTTGATACAGTTACATGGCTGGAAAATAGATGTGTCCATCATTACAGATGTGTCGATTCTTTTTAAGCTCACATCTGCTCCATTTGGACTCTACATATGTACTCCTCGAGTTGTAGCATGTTAAGCATGTATCCGCTAGTAATATATTTTACATACTTGGAAGTTTGCTAGTCGGATGGGTTGTGTATTTGGAGTCATGTTTTCTACTTCTCAAGCACTAAAATTGATACTTTCACTGAGCTTATAACACGTCTTGTATGCTTCTGCAGATAATGCTGGTGTGATTGTGAATCCCAAAGGAGAAATGAAAGGTGAGTCATATGCTTAATCTCCATCAAATATATCTATCTAAACTATATGCCTGATTAAAACTTCGTAAACGAGATCTACTTAATTTTTGCTGTATTATTGGCATTGCATAGTTGCACGGATTAAAATTTCTTTGTTTAGCGATATATCAAGAATACAATTTTCTCGATGTATGTATTGTTCATGAGCTACTTTTGGCTGTTGTAGGTTCTGCTATCACTGGTCCAATTGGAAAGGAGTGTGCTGATCTATGGCCAAGGATTGCTAGTGCAGCTAATGCAATTGTCTGAACTCTGAACTACTAAGAGTTAACCTACAGATTTTGATACCTTATACTTGGAAGTGCTGTTATTGTCACATATACAAACAAATACAGCAATGTTGTATTGCTCTGAGATTTAAAAATTCATATAATACCCACTTATTTGCTACTAAATATCACGTCATTTACTTTTCGTATAGTTTTTGATTTATAGCTTCGTAATTATTGAAGACTTGTCCAAATAAAATAGTCTCGTTCCCCTCGAATAGTCGAGGAAACATGGTTGAGTTCGAGCTTTTGGTTTGAATTACCTTCGTTAGGGGAGTGCTTTAACTTGTAATAGGGGACTTTCTTGCGTGAATTGTCGGGTTTTAAAACGGCTATTATACACCATATTAGGGGAATCGAGGAGAAGAGCAAAATGAAATTTATTGAGAGTTATATCTAAGTCGTTTTCTTATTTGAAACCAAATTAGACCAAGTTACACATCTCATTGTTACCTAATGAACCAAATATCTACCCATAAAATTATGTCTATTAAATAATTTTGTTATTTTTTCCATTTTAATATTATAATTATGAGATTACTTGTTTCCAATTTAAAAACTTCAATTATTTTGAAATTGATTCGACTGGTCGAAACGATTAATATCTGAGATTGAATAAATTATAATCAATGAAGTACCTATCTGCTTAGCAAAAACAGATAGATCAATTATATATGTTATTGTTTATGTCATATAGTAGTATATATTTCTGGATTGGGTTATGAATCGGTTTACAAATTTTGGGCAATAGTGGAATAGTTGAGATTTTTTCATTCTTAGTTAAAGTTTTCGAATTTGAGTTTTGAATAAAAAATAAAATCCTATTAAAAGCACCTTCAGAATTAGCTAAATTCTAATGCAAATATCAAATATCGGGTGAAAAAATAATAATTATGAAACGGCATGAGACAGCTGTAAGTTGACAAATGTGTGTTGACCAAAAAAAGAAAAGTACAGATGTGTAAAGAGACGTGCTACCGACTTCTTGTTAATTCCAAATTATATTTGTTAAAATTTCTGGTTTATGTTTTTAATAATAATTAATCTGTTGACATTTGCCTCTTGTAGGTATAAAAAAGCTTGCAAATCATAAATCTTTGTTTTTGTTAAATGGAAATTATAAATCTAAATCTAATGAGCCTCCAATGGAACTCTGCCACGTATCTCATCAAGAGTGATGACAAAGAATTATTGACCTATTATACTTCAATAATTTACTTATTATATTAGCTAAATATAAAATATTTTTAATTAAATTTAAGTCTTGACAAAACTTAAATCAACTTTTTCCTTAATATAAAAGTGTTGGGACTATCAAAAGATGAGGTGAAGGAGCACCTCTTCATTCTTAATCAAAAGTTTTGAATTCGAACTTTAGAAATAACATCATTATTAGTAAGGAGCATTTTAATCTTGTTGAGTTATCACGTCATTGGTAATGAGTTATTTGATCTCCATACAAAATTTTGGACAATCCTTATCTCATGACTTAATATCTGAGTTGAGATTGACCCAGTTTAATACCTCATGATATGCCTCCATTTCATATTGTTCACACTTCAGATATCCGATCTTTGTGGAGGGGAGAGGGGAGGGTTGAGTTTTCACATCGATGGTGGATGACGAGTTATTTGGTCTACTTATATGTTGTTAAAGTCAAACAATTCACATAGTATAATTAGTTACGTCTAAAATAATTTAACAAAAATCTAAATTAATTAGATTTCAAAATAAATATCGAAACTCAAACGAGAACAAAAATATAATGATGGGAGAGTGCCCCCAAAAAAAATGTGTGGACATGGAATATGTTTCTAACATAAATATGTCAAGGAATATAGTAATTATGTAGAGAAAAAAGGATTTGGTTGGGGATTTAAATGAGATTAGGTTTAATTCCATGTGAGATAGTTGTATGTTGATATGCCAATTAGGTTCCACTCTCTAGTGGCACCCACATGACAATTATTATTTCTAATAATTATCAATTTCTAATTAGTTTGAAATTTTTGTTGCTATTTACTTTTTTTTTTTTTAAAAAATTAATATTATTTCTTTGCACAACTCAATGTATATTTGTCACAAACTCATAATATAATACTTCTCTTTTGAGCCAAGATTTTTTTGTAAACAATCTTTATATCTTATAAAAAATAAGATAAAATCTGTGTACCTTCTATATTTTTCAAACTTCACTTGGAATTACACCGAACATATAGTTGTTCTTGGACAATCACATGAAATATGCTAGTGTGAACAAAAATACTTTTCATGATCTAAGTTGTGATTAACTAAAAACCAAAATATATAAAAATATAAATTTTACAAAGTATAGAATAAAGTTTCATGACACCATTGATTGACATAATTTAATCAACCTACCACCCTATAGATCATGTTTTATTAAGGACAAAATAATATACATGGTGCCAACTAATTCCCATCACCCATGTGACCCTTCCATTTTCAAATTTATCACTAGTCCCCCCCTCTTACAATAAGTAGCTCTATAAAAATCAACTAAAACTCAAACTTTCTCAAATCTCAAAAAAATGGCAAGAAAATTTGGAATTTTCTTTACAATTTTTTGTATTCTTTCAACTTCATGTCTTGGAGATTGGAACATTTTGTCACAACACAAAACAAATAGTGGTCTCAAAATTAGCCTCAAGAATTATTGTGAGAGTTGGAGAATGAATGTTGAGTTACACAACATTAGAGATTATGTTGTTGTTCCTCAAGAATGTGTTGCATATATTGGAAAATATATGACTTCTACTCAATATAAAGTTGATTCTGAAAGAACTATTAATGAATGTATACTTTATCTTAGTACTAATTGTATTTTGGAAAATGATGGGAAAGATGCTTGGATTTTTGATATTGATGATACTCTTGTTTCCTCTGTTCCTTACTACAAGAAAAATGGTTTTGGGTAAGTTTTGTTTCTCATTTTTCTTTTTAGGGTAATAGTTTACGTTTTGTACACTGATAATGTATATTCAGATCGACCTCTTATACTATCTGTTGAGTTTTTCTTATATCGGTTGTGACTTGTGAGATAGAGATTTAACCTTTTATATGATCTTAGACGATCCTTGTCACCTTCTGGATTAACTTTTGAAGTTGAGAATTATGGATTTCTCTTTACTAGTAAGATGTAAGGATCATAAGATTTTAAGTCATCTATATAGCTACATACTCTTTTTGCAAAAGATTCATTTTTATCACATCCAAATTTCTAGTTTACATGATGTTGAGTTTCAAATTATGTTGTCCACTATCAAGTTGACAGACCATGTCGAGTCTAGGGTGGGGGAATGTTGAGTTTGTCCCACGTTGATTGTGGGATCGATGGGTATTTGATCTATTAAATAATCTCCACATCATAAACTAGCTTTTAGGATTGAGTTAGGTTCGATGTTCATTGATGGTTGCTAATGTTTTTTTTGTTGGTGGAATAGGGGAAATAAGCTAAATGTGACATCTTTGGAGGATTGGATGAGCCAAGGGAAAGGAACAGCATTGGAACATTCTTTGAAGTTGTTCAATCATCTTAAAGGTCTAGGAGTTCAAATCTTTCTTGTTTCTTCAAGAAGAGAACATCTTAGATCCGCCACTGTCGACAATCTTGTCAAAGTTGATTTCTATGGATGGAATAGCCTCATACTAAGGTTTGAATATATTTTTTTTAAATCAATTTATTTGGTTTATGTTTATACATTATTCTAAAATTGGTACTTATATTTTGGTTGAATATTTTAGAGATCAAGAAGATGAATGCAAGAATGCTCAAACATTTAAGGCAGAGATAAGAAGTAAACTTATAAATCAAGGTTATAGAATTGTTGGCATTATTGGAGACCAATGGAGCAGCATTGAAGGTCTTCCAAGTGCAAAAAGATCATTCAAACTTCCAAATCCAATGTACTATGTTGCTTGATTATAGACTTGTGAATTTGTCAAGTTTTTTGTGAGGGAAAAAAAACATGATTTCTTGGATGTTATATGTTGTTTTTTGTGATGTGAATTATTGTTGGAAATAATTTTGTGAAGAATCTTGATGATTTGGTTGATTTCACACTAAATATGGCAATTATTGGAGCAAGCAATTGTCAACTACTAGCCAACTTAAAGGTGCATGTGAACATTTAAGAAAGGAAATAGACAAAAATAAAGATGATTCATCTATATTATAGTGATGTTTTCACATTTTTAGAATAATACAATTTCTACTTAACATACAATTTACTTAGTTGATTGTTAACTTATTTGACAACAATAAATCAACAATAATAACATACGAGCTAACTGGAATCTAGAGAGGATAGAGTGTTACCTCTACCTTGGGAGGTAAAGAGGTCGTTTCTGATAGACCCTCGACTCAAAGAAAAGTAGATCAATTTTTTTTAATGGGAGTGATAAAATCATGGCAAAATACTACATAAAGCATAACAAAACATCCTGAATTGTTCAAGATATAGCTTGAACGTTTAATGATATTAATAGTTAGTTTGTTTGGCCAAGCTTTTGAAAAGCCAAACATAATGATAAGATGCAAGATCCTCTTACCATGGGACGAAAAAACACTTGAGCTTTAACATCTTATATCAAAACACTAGCATTTATACTTCTAAGTGAATCTATTCTTGCTTAGCATAGTCACCTCCCATTTGTGCCTTACAATAATCGAACAAACTCCCATCGAAGCATCGCCTTATAGCCTCTTTCGATAAGAATCCATCTTCGTCTCGAGCAAGAAAATACAAAAGTCCCCATTCCAATTTTGAAGCAATCCTTCAAATTAAACCAAAAGATCAAAAAAATAGTTAAAACAACTATAATGAGCTAGCCCATTTGGCTTGGCTCGAATTTAAAAAGCGTTTAAGCAACTGATGCACCAAGTATTGGAGATAAATAAGCAGTTACGTGTTTGAGTGACAACTTACCATCCAAGAAAATCATATATATCTCTATTGGCTTGAGTCATATCCCACAATTCTCGAAAACTAAGCTTATCAGGCACAGTTCGAGCGTACTTGCTAAAAATGTTCTCAAAATGCACTGGCAAAAACCTAAGGAACAATTAAACCACACACTAAGCTCTGATACTCAAGAAGGTTGTAACACGAGGACTTCAGAACGAGTAGTACATATATATACTTGCCTGCCTTCTCTATCATAGGTCCCGGAATCACTTCCATGTTTGCCCTTGTGTATATTATGAATGTAGATTGGAAGGAACGGAGAAGGAAACCACCCCTGCAAATTAACATTTTACAATGCACTATTACAACTACATACACAACGTAATCCCATAAGTGGGTTGCAGGAGATTAGATTGTACCTAGACCTTACCCTTAACTCGTGGAGGCAGAGAAGCACAATGCACTATTACAACAACAACAACAACAACAACAACAACAACATACACAACGTAATCCCATAAGTGGGTTGCAGGAGATTAGACTGTACCTAGACCTTACCCCTAACTCGTGGAGGCAGAGAAGCACAATGCACTATTACAACAACAACAACAACATACACAACGTAATCCCACAAGTTGGGACCAGGAGGTTAGATTGTACCTAGACGTTACCCCTAACTCGTAGAGGCAGAGAAACACAATGCACTATCGTGCTAGCAGAAACAGGGGAAATACTCTGCCTCCATTACGTTACATCAAATTGTGAACTCACAAATCAAATGCATGACAGTATGAATGACTCTGCTTCAACTTACTGGGAGAGTAGGATAGCTCAAGACAGCATTGATCATAATAGCTACTATGAATGAAACGATCACATTGAAGCCAATTTGACGAAGCCCTATTCAAAACGAAGACGAAAAATCAGACATCAATGATTCTAAATGACAAGAACTAAGTTATGGACTAGCACGATGAGTTACCGGAGTATGTTTCCCATGGATAAACAATGCCATTATCGTCCTGATCGAAGAAAGCTGCGTGTTGCTGAAGAACACTCATGCCATTGTGACTGTGGCCAGGAGTTCCATTGGGGTGATCCATGTCTGGAGCAACCAAACCCCTAGCCATATCTGAGTATTTTTTCGAGTTTTGTTAGGGGTGTCGCATTTTAAAATGAAAATAAATAAATAAAGCACAATTCATGTACATTACTATAAAACTCTCCGCTTTTATGAACCCCTAATAAAATTGATTGATAGCTCAGTGGTAAGGAAGGGGCAATGAAACTGCTGTTCACAATAGTGTTGTGAGTTCAATCCCACTAGTGAAGCATGTTTTGCAATATTTTTCTCTTCTATCCAAAAATTTGGAACTCCCAAACTACTAATCCTGGCTCCACCTCTGATTATGCATACATATTACTGTCTTTCACGGTAGTGTTGTGGGTTCAATCCACTAACGAAACATGTTTTGCAATATTTTTCTCTTCTATCCTAAAATTTGGAACTCCAAACTCCTATTCTTGACTCTGCCTCTGATTATGCATACATATTACTTTTAAAAAAATCAGACGAAGCAGTGTCGCGTGACACAAAACTTACAAGGCTTAGGAATAGAAGTTTCCAAGTCAGTTCTAAGTTTGCGTTGAATAGTGATTGGGGCAAGAGTGGCCTCTGTTGTCAATGTTGGATTTCTCTGATCCATTCCACCTGTAATTGTTGTTTCTGCCATATCTATCTGTTACTACTTCAACAAAACTGAAAAAATGTACTCAAATCAACAAAGGTTACAAGTGAAATAATTATGAGGAAATTAATGGAGCCTCTGTAAAGGTTACAAGTGGCTGTTTACAGTTTTTAGTGCTGCTTATGACACGTATCAGTCAAAATAGGATCCGTTTAGTTCTGTTTTTATTTTAATCGATTAATTTATAATATTAATAAGTGAGGTTTGAGAAGGATATATATTGTGTACTAAACTTTATGGTTATCTTGTGTAACGTAGATAAATTGTTTTCAAATAGATTATTGGTTTAGGTAAAGCATTTCAAAATCAAGGAAAAAATAATATTTAAGAAAATGAAGGAAAAAAGAATTAAGTAACAATAACAACACCAATGGGAGAAGCTAGGCAACATTTGAATACCGACTAACATTCTACTCTAATTCTTGACTTTTATATCCTTTTATTTAAGGGCGTGTCCTCAGTAAGCTGCAAATGTGTCATGTTCTGTCTAATCACCTCTCTCCTATATTTATTCGACATATCTCTACCTCTAATCATATTCACTATAGTCAACATCTCACACCTCCTCACTGAGCCTCTTCATATGCTCGGATCTTCTCAATCTCATTTTCCTCATCATGTTCACCAAGGAGGCGATTCTCGTCTTATCCCGAATATCTTCTTTCCCGATCCTATATGTACAAGTATGTTCACACATTCATCTCAATATCCTCATTCCGCTACTTTCATCTTCTGGATATGTGAGTTCTTAATCGGCCAACACTTCATCCCATACAACATAATCGATCTGACCACCTCTTTATACAATCTACCTTTATGTCTTGATGACACATTCTTATCACACTAGACATTGAATACGTACCTCAAAAAAAGAAAAAGATTGTTGGCTCATTCTATCACCAACCATGGGCTTAAACCTTTCCATGGCTTTTTAGCTACAAGGCCCACTAATATCAATCAATTGGGCCTGTATAAATTACAACTCCATCGCCAAAACCTGTTTCCCTTTCTAATTCCTTTACGCCTCTCCGTCGTGAAAAAAGCTACGCAAAAGGAGTGGATTTTGACGTAAACACTATGGCCACCGAAGCACCGGTAGAGGCGACGGAGATTCCGCCGGTAGCGGCGGCGGAGACGGTGGAGAAGCAGCCGCATAAGCTAGAGAGGAAGTGGACGTTCTGGTTCGATAACCAGTCTAAGCCAAAACAAGGCGCCGCTTGGGGAAGTTCTCTTCGAAAAGCTTATACTTTTGAAACTGTTGAGGAATTCTGGAGGTAAAATCTATCATTTCTGTACAATAGGAATGTGATATTTTCTAGATTCTTCATGTTATGTTTATTCAGATTTGTGCTCGTAAATTGTGGAAACCCTATCTATGTCTCGTATTACAAATTGATATCCATACTTCTGATGAAATGATTTTTTCGAATATAACCGAACCTCAATTTTCCCGGATTTGGATTTTTAATGTGATTAATTGATTGCGTTTGTGGAGTTTTTTTTTTTTTTTACCTGTCAATTAAGATAGCTTTGATATTGCAACGTGTATGTTGATCTAAGAGTATATGTGATCTTCACCAAAGAGAGCATGTTCTAGACATTCTTTCTGCTGATTACTGATTGAATTTGTGCCTTTTCCTGCCAGGTTTATGACCCTGTCTCTATTTTGTGATGTTGAAAAAGTTTGTCCCTTTAGAGAATAATATTAGTATCTGCAATGAAGTTCTATAACTAATATTGTTCTTTGCAACTTTCAAGAAATCAAATTTTCTCTATAAAACTAAGTTTTTAGATATTATTATTCTAATATTTTCTTCAACTACTACTACTGTAATTATAAGTGAAATTGGCTTCTTAAACTCACTGTCCATGCAACCAGTGCACTATTAAACGAAATGAAGTACTTGTTTATATTAAATTTCATAATTTTCCTATATGTTGTATGGATTGGCTTTATTTTATTTTTGAAAATTATGTTGTATGGATTGATTTTGATTGATTAATGAGGTACTATGGTTTAGAAAGAATAATAGGTGGGTAGAAGCTTATCTTAAATGTGGATTGTCCTCTTTGCAGTTTATATGATCAGATATTCAAGCCCAGCAAGTTGACTGTTAATGCGGACTTTCATTTGTTCAAAGCTGGGATTGAGCCCAAATGGGAAGATCCTGAGTGTGCCAGCGGTGGCAAGTGGACTGCTACGAGCAGCAGAAAGGCTAATCTCGAGACTATGTGGCTTGAAACTGTAATAACTCTTCTTTACCATTTGGTTTCTGTTCTGTAATTAGTATGTCATATAAAGCACTGTATTGATTAGTTTTCTTGCTAAAGATGCTCATGTATTGTTTGTTGGATGTGTTTCTTTTGAACAGCTGATGGCATTGGTCGGCGAGCAATTTGATGAGTCAGAAGATATATGTGGAGTGGTTGCCAGTGTGCGTAGGAGTCAGGATAAACTTTCCTTGTGGACTAAGACTGCCACCAATGAAGCAGCTCAGGTAGTTTTCTTATCTCTGGTGTTATATAGCTTCAGAACTGAAATCTGTGTTATTGTTCCACTAGCTCCGAAATGTGATATGAAATATTGTTTAAGATGGTCCGGATGATAGATCCTATGTTTTGTTTCTCAAAACATTGGCTATTCCTATATTAATAGTATTATTTAAGAAAAGGATATACCAGAGTACTTGAAACAGATACATTTGCAGGAATTTTGATGACTTTTCTCTTTCATTTTCAATTAATATTTTCTCTTCCATTTTCAATTAATACAGTCTTGTGCTACGTTAAGCGTTTTTCTTAATGCTGATATGACCTATCTCCATTTTTTTTTTTTGGTTAAGAGAAAAGGAAAAGCGACTTTATTTGAGCCTCAAATTTGAGATCAAGAGAAAATGCCTTTTCCCATTCCGACCTATGGACGAAACACTAGGGTTGATTATTAATTATATAATTTAAATATCCCGATAAGAAACATTTATTCTTTTTCCTGGCATGGAAGTCCTTAATATTTCTCTTCGCTTGTTCTTTAACTATTGCTGGCAGATTTTTTTTTTTGCTTATTGTAGTGGTATCTCCTTTCTCTATGGCATTTGTTCTTGTTATTTGTCGCTGATTTCTGTTCCGTCTTTAGGCATTCTGATAAAAGCACTTTGATCTGGGCACTTGTCCCTTGCACTGCTCTATGGATGTATTTGCATCTAGATCTGCTTCATTTTCAACTTTCTGCTTTGAGCTCTTCTGAAAACCCCTTAAAATGTGTGTTGAAATCTAAATTATTGTGTGGTCATGTTCTATAGCGCGTAATATGATTCAAAGGATCTTTAAATTCTCAAGTCGAAGCAGGAAGAGCTAACCTTAAGGCTATGGGTGATGTAGCCAAAGATTTTATAAACTTCTTTCCAAGCCCTTACTTCCCATGTGAAACAACTATACAAAACACCATCTATGTACAAGAGTGAGATATGAGTTTTGTGAAAGGTTAAGTTTTGATACCATGTCAAACAATTTGAGTATCCAACCTAAAACTCTTTAGGTCATTGGTGGAGTAGCCCAAGATCAAAGAAATGAGTGAAGTAGCTCATGTCTTTCATTAAACCCTTTGGATGCCCTCCCATGATCCATGTAAGAACTATATAACTCAACAGCCTCAGTTTTTAAAGAAATCAGCTAAATGTTTCGTGGAGGAGCAATTTTGGACTTATATGAAGTAACTGTACTTCTGTGGTGAAACCGGTATCACCTGATAGTAAACTGAGGAAGGGAACATTCTGATTGCTTAAGTACCACATTGTGCTGTGATAGTTTGCTATTCATTAACTTTTCTTGATGTATCAAAATGGTATATTGATACTAAACCCAAGATGGTATCATTTGAATGTTTTCCCCAAGTTATATTTCCTCATTCTCCGTTTAGTAATCCTATGTACATGTTCATCGTACAGCATTGCAATACACAAGTTGCGCATTGAAATTCTTTTACATTGCTTCACTAGGGGTTTTTCAGTCCTCTTTAGCAGATGATTCCCTTGTATTGCCTGTAATCCCGTATGTTTGCCTGTTTTTGGCCTTCTAACATCTCTGTAGTCTGAAGAATTGTTTGCTACACTTGATGCTCCATGGTTTAGCATTTTATAAATAACTGGTTTGTTCTATATTGTAGATGGGCATTGGTAGGAAGTGGAAGGAGATCATTGATGCCGAAAAGATATCCTATAGTTTCCATGTAACTTCCCCCTCATCACTTACAATTCTTGCAAATTCAATGGTCTTATATCTTACCTCTTGATTTTCGTTCTTTCTTAATCAACATATTCTTTTGGTCGTTGCAGGATGATTCTAAAAGGGAGAGATCAGCTAAGAGCCGATATACTGTGTGAATTTCTTTATCGTGTGGGATTA
>JAJOOS010009726.1:0-38305 GCA_029582725.1 Solanum chiquidenum | reverse complement strand
GAACCTTTTTCCGGGGGCACACACCCAGGTGAGCAAAAGACTCCAGGTTTTCATGTTCAAGTGGGCTAGCGGTCAGTGGTTTTCTGCACCGGCTATTAATGCATCGATTACTCCTAAGGTTATTTTGACAACGGCATATCAGTAGTGCTATGAGAGGTTTCCGAATATGACACTACCCTAGTTTCAGTGTGGTATGAGTGAAGATTCTCATGAGTTTCAAACTTTGTGCGATGAGATGTTTGAGGTCGGTGGGTATGGTGGATTTTATTCTTGTCCAATTTTTGCACTTCAGCTTTGCGGTCGCACTAGAGAGTGATTGAGGAATTTTATAATGTCTAGACCACTTGGATCTCCTTTGGCAGGGCATGATGTGTTTTCTAGTGCTTTCCAAAACCTCTTAATTCCTTTGAGCATTAAAGATTATAGTCTTCTTAGATTTGAGAGCTTGGTTAAGGGAAGTCTATCGGTGACCGAGTATGAGGCCCATTTCTACAAGCTCTCTAGGCATGCCATGACTATTGTCTTGGATGAGCCAAAGAGAGTTTGTCGGTTTGTGAGGGGATTGAATTTCTTCGTCAATTCTTATCAGTTCAGGGTAGCCAGAGAGGGGACTTTCTTCCTATCCATTGTGAGCACCGCCAATGTGGTAGAGATAATGGTTTTACTGGAGTTTGGGGAGCCTAAGAGGGCCCGTTCTTTTGGTTAATTTTCTGGTGGCTTATCTTGAGGTAGAGGTTCACATAGAGGTAGAATCTATTTTTTGTTTCGTGGACCCGTTCATGTTTTATACCAACAGTTAAGAGTGGGTAGTGAGCTCGAGGATCTTATGGTTCTTGTCGTGGCTGCTATGGTAGTTCGTTAGGATCGCATTAGAAACTATCTATGCTGAGATTTTACTTTAATTTTGGGGATCTAGGTCATATGATGCGAAATTTTCCTCTATAGGCTCATTGAAGACCTCAATGTTCTTACAAAATTACTCCAAGTAGGGATTCAATGCCATCGACTAGAGGTGGCACGACTTCTGGTAGGGGTGTTTAATCTTTACATGGTGAAGGTAGAGGTTCTACTAAGGCTAGAGGCGGTAGAGATGATCAGAGTTATACTCTTCAAGGGAGGCTTGAGGCTAAGACCTTTGATATTGTGATCACATGTATCGTCCTAGTTTTCCATCGAACTGTGTGTGTATTATTTGATCCAGGATTTACTTTCTTAAATGTGTCTACCTATTTTGCTATTATGTTTGATATGATGTCTACTTGTATGCTAGTGCCTATTCATGTTTTTACACCAACGGGTGAATCCTTAGTGGTTGATTTAATTGGATGGGTATGATACTTTGGTAGACCTAATCATTTTGGGGATTAAAGACTTTGATATTATCTTTGGTATACATTGGCACTCTCTGCATCATGGTTTTTATGATTGTTATGCTACGACTGTGACCTTAGCGATGCCGGGTATCCCGAGAGTTGAGTGGATAGGTGCTAGTTGTTCTAACCATAGAAAAGTGTTCTCCTTCATTAGAGCTCAGAGATTGGTTGATATAGGGTATTTGTCCTATCTAGGTCTCATTCGGGATACTAGTGTTGAGCCACCTCCCATGGATTTTTTGCCCATGGTTTGAGAGTTTGCAGATGTGTTTCCTATAGATCTTCGAGGTGTTCATCCGGATAGGGATATATATTTCTATTGACTTGGAGTCGGGAACCAAGTTCATCTTTGTTGCTCTTTATCGTATGGCTCTAGGTGAGTTGAAGGGATTGAAGGATAAGTTGGAAGATTTTTAGAGTAAGGGGTTCATTTGCCCTAGTGTTTCTGTGTGGGGTGCTACTCTGTTTTTTGTGAGGAAGAATGATGGATCTATGAGGATGAGTATTGATTATCGACAGTTGAACAAAGTGACAGTGAAGACAAAGTATCCTCTTCCTCGTATTGATGATTTGTTTGATCAGCTTCAGGGTGCATCTGTGTTTTCTAAGATTGAATTAAGATCTTGTTATAATCAACTAAAGATTAGGGCATTAGATATACCTAAAGACAACTTTGAGGACATGTTATCAGCCCTATGTGTTTCTTGTGATGTCTTTCGGTTTGACTAATGCCCTTGTAGTGTGCATTGAGTTGATGAACAAAGTTGTTCTCACCCTTTTTGGATTCCTTTGTGATAGTATTCATTGGTGACATCTTTTTGTGCTCCAAGAGTGAGGAGGACCACGATCAACATTTAAGGGTTGTGCTCTCAAGATTGAGAGAGGAGAAGCTTTATGCCAAGTTCAAGAAGTGCGAGTTTTGGCTTGATTATATTGCATTTTTGGGACACATGGTGTCCAAGGTAGGTATTCGAGTGGATCCATCGGAGATTGAGGCAGTGAGCAGTTGGACCAGACCCACATCAGTTACTGAGATCCAGAGTTTTGTGGGACTTACATGCTACAACCGATGATTGGTGTAAAGATTCTCTACTTTTGCATCACTCTTGACTAGATTTACTCGACAGTGTGAGTTTTCAGTGGTCTGATGAATGTGAGGAGATCTTTCAAAAGCTCAAGACGTTATTGACGACGGCACTTATTTCTACTTTACCCGAGGAGGGTGTGGATTTGTTGTTTGTTGTTATGGTTGTGGGTTGCGTTAGGGGTTTTTCTGAATCAGAAGGGTACATTTAGTGCCTATGGTTCTAGGAAGTTTAAGATCCATGAGCGGAGCTACATTACTCATGATTTAGAGTTACCAGTCATAGTGTTTGTGATTAAGGTGTTGCAACATTATTTGTATGGAGTTCATTGTAAGGTTTTCACATATCATCGGAGTCTTCAGTATATCTTTTGTCAGACAGATCTAAACTTGAGGCTGTGTAGATGGCTTGAGATTCTGAAGGACTATTATATCACTATTTTATATCATTAGGGGAAGGACAATGCGGTAGGCAATGATTTGAATAGGAAGACTTCTAGCATGGGAAGTATTGCCTCTATTTGTGTGGAAGAGAGACCTTTAGGTAGAGAAGTCCATAGATTAGCCAACAGCTTCTCCGATTTTGAATTTATGAAGACACAAGTGGTTTTATTGCATTTATTGAGGCTCGATCTTCCTTGGTTGTGCAAATTCGTGAGCACCAGCTTGATGATGAGAAACTATGTCTTTTTTTAGTGTCACAGCCCAAGGTTGCCCCTAGGCGTAACATGGCGTATAAGACCCTGAGAGGCCCCATACAAGCCATTTAGCTTTCGTCATACAAGATAATAGAATAAAGAGAATTAAAAGATAGTTTTAACATATTAAAGTTTTATAAAGAAAAGCGGAAATCTAAACATCATCTCGAAGCCATCTAGAACATAAGAATGAATCAGGGTATAGACCGTACATCATGATTCAAAACTGACTTTCAATCATCAATATCTAAAAAACATGGGTTATACATGGGTTCATGGGAATTCATAAGAAAATCATGCAATTATCTCAATTCATGCTTGATAGATCCTAAAACAATCAAATAAATCAATGATTAAAGAACCCATGACATGGAAGAAAACCCTAACTCAATTAGGGAATTCTATCTTTATAAATTGGAGAATTTGGGGACTCCATTGATGAAAGGGCTCCATGGATGAAAACTACCATACCTTAATGCCAATTGCTTAACTTCAATGGTGGAATTGGAGGCTTGTCATGAAACCTTAGGTTGATCCCTTCTTCTTCATGTTTTCTAGAGAGAAATATTTTGAGAGGAAGACTTGTTCTTCTTTTATGAATTTGAGAGAATGATTTTAGTTGGGGAAAATTTGGGGCTTAAAACACTTATATAGGTATTTAGGTGAAGCAACAAACTTCATAGTATTAGACTATAATATTTATGAAAAGACCTCAAATCCCCTAGAAAGATATTTGCCGACACCATTGACGGTGACGACCTACGGTCTGTGGTTCCACCAACGGACTGTCCTGTTCATCAATCGTTTGTTGTCAGAGATTCAAAACTCAAGACCTCCAGCGATGGGACCCACCCACGGGCCGTGGTCCAATCGACGGACCATGGGTCCCAATCGTGGTCCTCAACTTTCAACCACAAAATCTCTCTAAGTGTGGGACTCACCTACGAAACCTATTTACGGCTCCTGCATTGGACGACGTACCGTCCAGGTGAACCGTTGAAAAGGTACTGGAACTTGACATTTTTGGAAAAACTAACTGGTCCACCATGGACTTGACCTACGGTCCGTGGGTCGATTCTTGGGCTGTGGATGTCACTAAAGTAACTGGCACCAGATCTCTTAAAAACATAATTTGCATATCTTCTCGAAGGTGAGGTGTTAAATTTTCTCCCACTTTGGATCATTCGTTCCAAAATAAAATTCAAGACATCTTAAGGATAGAAGGAACTTAAACCTAACAGCCTCACATGCATGCTATCACATAGGTGCACATACCCGAGGAGGAAACATCATCTCCAGGCTGAAGCATGTTCAGAACATCATGTCATGAAGTCTAATGCAACTCATACTCAAATGCACATAAACATGTAGAAATCAATCAAGTTGATTCTTTTTCTAAAAATTTAAGCTTTTTAATGAACATGCATAAATGAGAAAATCATGGGAATATCTACGACACATGACAATGAAAGAGTAAACCATGAGGAATTAAATACCTCAAGCTAGAGTAGGGGTAGAAGGAAACATATGACGATAACGGGACATCATATCAGCTTCGGCCTCCCAAGAAGAAGCCCTAACTAACCGATTCCTCCACAAAACTTTCACTGAAGCAAGTTCTTTATTTCTCAACTTCTTCACTTACTGGTCTAAGATCTCAACCGGTACTTCCTCATAATGAAGGTTCTCCTTAATTCCCTAATTTTGCAAGAGGATTATAGGTGTCGGATCACCAACACATTTGTTCAACATGGAGACATGGAAAACTAGATGCACCGAGGCCAAATCATCAGGCAATTCATGTTCATAAATAACCTTACCAATACTCCTCAAAATCTTATATGGGCCTACATATCGGGGACTAGGCTTCCCTCTCTTACCAAACCTCATTACACCCTACCTAGGTGAAATTTTCAAATTAACCCAATCATTGACATTAAACTCAAGATCTCTTATCCTAACATTGGCATATGATTTTTTTTGACTTTGAGATGTTTTCACCCTTTCTTTTGAAAGTCAAACTTTCTCCGTAGCATCATGTACCAACTCTGGGCCTATTAAAGCAACTCCACCCACTTCAAACCAACCTATAGGAGACCTACACCTCCTACTATATAACACTTCAAATGGAGCCATACCAATACTTGAGTGATAGCTATTTTTATATGCAAACTACATCAAAGGCAAATGGTCATCCCAATTATCACTGAAGTGAAATACACAGTTTCTCAACATATCTTCTAAAGTTTGGATAGTACACTCTGCTTGCCCATCGATTTGTGGTTGAAAGGTCTTACTAAGCTTAACACGAGTACCTAGAGTCTTTTGGAAAGATTTCCAAAATTGAGACGTAAATTGGGTACCACGATCAGAGATAATGGACAAGGGAACTCCATGCAACCTCACAATTTCTCCCAAGTACAACTTAGCATAGTCCTTCGCCGAATAAGAAACCTTCAGGGGAAGATGGTTTTCTTTGTTAGCAAGGTCGATTATATGATCCAAACATTGATGAGCTGGGTAATTAGGTTTTTATAGAAGTTCATAGTTCTCGGTATTCTATTCACCACGAGCCACCAAGATGTAATCTGATTTTCCAGAGGTCTTTTGGTTGAATAGGATGAAGAAAGATATTGCGAAATTTGTGTCTAAGTCACGAATTGCCAACAAGTAAAAGTTGAGCATAAAAAACTGGAAGGTTTGTCTCAAGACATTCACTACAAGAAATGTGATTTTCTGTGACGACTTTTTGTGGCGACGTAGTGAGTTGCAACAAAATATAAGGTTTTTGTGGCGACTCATAAAAATTGCCACAAAAGATGAAAGTTTTTGTGGCGACCTTTGTTGTTGCCACTGTAAACAATATATATTGTGGCGACATGGCTATGATCGCTACAATATGTACTATTTTTTCTAATTAACAGTAGCAGAAAATGTATTTGTGGCGACTTATTAGTAGTCGTTGCAAAAGACATATTTTGTGGCGACCTAGTTGCCATTAAAAGGGTATTTTTGCAACAACTTTTTTGGTCGCCACTAATTGTTTTTTCTTGATATTCATTTTAAGTTAATATTTAAATTAAAATTCTTATTAATAGTTTTAAAGATGTAAATTGTGATATTTAAATATTTACACTTTTTTTAAGAAAAAAATTATTTACACTAATTATATAAAACATGTTTTATAAATAAGTACTTGGAGTAATTGCACATGGGTAAAGGCATGTATTCTACATCTATCTATCTATCTATATATATATATATCATTTCTATCGATAACAAAATTAACAATGGAGGAACTTTACAATATTTATACTTTCAAAAAGAATTAATTTTCATTGTAAAATAGAAACAAATAATTAATTTTATTTGTTGACTTCTAATTTTGACGTACCTTATATATTTTATTAAGTTTCTAATTTGTATTCAATTTTTAAAAAAACATTACATGATCACAAACTATTTATTAATTTAATATTATATTTATTACATATCTTGTTATTATTTCTCATAATTTTAGAAGATCGTTTTTACTTTTTATTTTCAATAGCTCAAAATATCTTTTGTTTTGTGCTGAAGTTCCATTTCAACTAGCTATAACTAGGGTAAACTATTCTAGAACCTCACACAACCCCCACTTTACTATTAGTGTTTTCCTCTTCTCCATAGTATTGGCTCTGTTACTCAAAAATTCCCTTAAATTCAATCAATCTCACTTTTCCTTCTTCTTTAGGTACTTTTCTTCGTATGAATATTAATTAAGAATTCTAGGATTTTTCGCATCAACAATCTATTAGATCTCGTAGTTTTCTATTTTTTTTATAGGCTTTAGGTTTCTTGTCCCTGTGACTTTAATTTGTGTTTGTAATTGTTTTCTACTTTATACGAAATTTGAGATCTATGTATTTGGATGAAAAATAGGTGTTTATATTTGGGTTAGGGCTTGGATTTGAAGATATATGGGCTTCGTTATTGCGTCGAAGCTCTTAATGAAGAAGCTTAAGGATCTGTAAGATTTTCTCACATCACGCGATGCTGGTATGTCGGCTTCATATCCTATTTTGTCTGTCATTTTTCATTATTTTATGGTTCTTGAGCTTATGTGCTAGTTTTGTTAGCTTAAAGATCAAAAATTAGATCCCCTTATCGAACTGTTGATGTTTCTGTGGCTTTGTGAGGCTACTGCTGCTAAGTGTAGAGATTGTAGCAGAAGAACAAGTCTGATTAAGTAGTTTTCTGTTTCAATACTAGTTGAGTTACATGATTTAAATGTTTGTTTCTATAACATTATCACAGTGTTTCATATTCTCTTGTTGTCTAAGTGTGATAAAAGGAAAGCCCCATTTTTTGAATTCCTAATGTCGTACTTGTCAATCTATGAATTTTGTTTCTTCAAAAAAAAGGGAAATGCTTTTGATTTTCTGAATTTATTTTGATTAATGTTAACTCGCCTAAATTAGAATATGGTCTGTCGAGTCTTATTTTTCACTATAAATACGATACCTCTTATCATATAAAGGGACAGACTTTGAAGTTCGATAATCTTTCATACACATTGCTTTAGAATGCTTCTTTACAATTTTGATTTCTTTCTTTTGTCGGCTACAAGCCTAGATTATTTATTGTGAAACTGCTTCTATTTTACATGTTAGTGTTATGCCGAAGTATTTTAAATTCAAAGGTGATAGTTCTTTGTAGATTTAAGTTTCTATATAAGTCTCTATATGTTAGTAAACGTGATAGTTCTTTGCAGCTTAAGTTGCTGCATAAGTCTATATATGTTGGGATAGTTCGAATGGCTTAAGCATTTTCTGAAAAGCATTCAGGTATTTTCTATACTTCATGTGTGCCTAGTCTTTTGTGTAATGGATGTAATATGAGTCTCTGTTAGGCTGATATGGATACTAATCTTCTTGAGGGTCTATTGGAAATATCCTCTCTACCATTGAGGTTGGGGCAAGGTTGGCATACACTCATTTTAGCACTTTGTCGAGATCTATTCTACCTGAATTCCTTAGAAGATGAATGCATATTGAATTACTTGTCGAGCTTCAATACTTGCCTCTTTATCGCTTTATGCTTTGCTTGAAGATGGATGTGCATCATAACTGTTTGAAGCTTGGTACTAGTTAGTTTTCACCTATGTGAGGGAAGATTTTGTCAATTAAAAGTTCAACGATCAAAGCTCTGCAATGGTATTACAAATTTTATAAACGGATAGATGTGAGGAAGTTCATAATGCAGTGTAGGACTTTCTAGACTGTTAATTTTTCTTATGTTAGATTATCTTATCAGAAATTTAGATAAATGATTTTGCTAGAGGTTTCCGTAGGAAAACTTTCAAGTTCCTGGATGATGTTTCCATATAATTTTTTCTCCAACTAACTTTTTTCACAAGAACAGTATTAGTTATGCCTTAATGTCAAACTAGTTAGATTGGAGTATGAAATTTCAATTTCCATTCTGTTGTATGCATGTAGCTGGGTCCCTTTTTAAAATAATTTTACCACCAGAACACTGGAATTAGGTACTAGGTTAACTGTTAATAGAAAATTCATTGAATGTTCGGGATTAAGACAATAGGAATCCAAGTTAACTATGTCAACTTTAGAAATTTGTAAGATATATCTAAATTGTGAAATAAAGGTCAAGGGTCAAATACTTGGTACTGCAGATGACCTGTTTGTGCAACTACTCAATGACAATACTACTAAAAAGTAAATGTTCCTTGTTAAAAAAAGTTACTAGTAGAAAGGAATATGGTTGTTGTTTTATATTGCATTCAAGTATGTATTTACATTTTACGTAGCTATGATATGGCAACATCTTATACCAAACAATGTAGCTTCAAGATGAACTCCAAAGTCCAGGCACTTCTACTAAAGAAGTGGCCAAGCTCATTTTCCAGATCTACTCTACTTTTGGAATAAACAGATGTGTTAACATTTTCTATAGGGATTTACTCATTATCATAAGAAATATTGATATAATTGGGAATTCCTTTGTCTTGTGTATTATTAACAAAGTTCTGATGAAACCTATAAAAAATATATGCATGAACTCCTTTGTCAAAATAATGTGGTTCATGATGCGATTCTCTATCGAAAATAACCTCTTTACTTTTCAAGTAGGAGTATGGACTGCATAAACACTATCCTCTCCAAACCTCACTTGTGGTATTACATTGGGTATGTTGTTTGTTAATGAATTGAGTTTTATTTAAGTTCTCATGTTTGTGTATTGGACTTTAGTTATTTAGTTGCTCCACTTTGATCCTCCTGCTAAATACATTTGTTAATTTTTATAAATTGAGCTTAGTATAGTAGGATAAAACTATGTTGTGCACATTTCATCGGCTTTATTCATGTCCCTTTACTTTCTTAAATGTTTTGCAATCTTCTATTTCAAGGTTACCTCTTTTATTTTAGTATTTATTATAAGAATTGTCAAAGTGATCCTATTCTTTTACTCGTAATTACAGGAACAAGATTGTAGAACACAAATAGTATTGAAGAAGGATGAGTTTGAAGGCATTCACTAGTTTTTATTACATACGTACAATGACATTGAATAATATACTATTGTGTAGTGCATTTAATTGACATTTTTATTTATCATGAAAGTATTCGAATTATTCAACTTGAGAATTATTTGTGTTTATTAAATATATATTGGATGTTTTTAAATATTTGTAAGCAATTTATTGAAATGTACATGTATATTAATATCAGTTATTAGGTGGCCGTGAAAATTAATTAAAATATTGGATATTGTAATTGTTGAAAAATAGGTTTTAGTGGCAATCTGACTTGCCGCTAAATATTTAATAAGTTCAGTGGCAACAAGAGTCGCCCCTAAAACAGATGCTATTGTGGCAATAAGAGCTGCCACTAAATGTATACCGCAATTGTGGCAAGCAAAGTTGCCACTGAAAGTCATATACAGTGGCGACAAAAGTTGCCACTAAATATTTAATGCCACTGTGGCGATCCTAATCGCCACTGTGGCGATCCTAATCACCACTGAAAGTCAATTTTTAGTGGCGATTTATGGAGCAACACTTGGTGGAATCTTCTTTTGTGGCGTGTTTGTTCAGTTTTTGCAGCAAGAAAAGTCGCCACAAATATAAAATTTTGTGACGACTTAAGAGAGTCGTCACAAAAAACTTTTAGTTATGAAAGTACTTGTCACGGCGCTATTGTCGCCACTAAATATATTCAGTTGCGACTTATTGGGCTATTGTGGCAAGATTTGTCGCCGATAAAAGACTGGTTTCTTGTAGTGATTCGTATTTCTACTTTGAAGTGGGAAGACTTCATTATGAATTTCATTATTAGTTTACCCCACACTCGGGGGCTACACGATTCAATTTTATTTATTGTTGATCGTATGAATAAGATGTCTCATTTCAATCCCATGAAGACTTCATACTTGGTGGAAGACTATTCTAGATTGTATATTCGAGAAATAGTTAGGTTTCAAGGATTGCACTATAAATTTTATTCCACCAAGTTACCCTGTATACTTCTCAAATTTTTGAGGTATTTCCAAAAATGCCTTGGTACACGAGTCTAGCTTAGTACGGTCTTTAATTCTCAGACCGATGGGCAAGCCGATCGTACTATTATGACTTCGGAAGATGTTTTGAGAGCTTGTGTGATTGACTTCAACGGAAATTAGGATGATCATTTGCCTTTAATCGAATCAGCTTATAATAGTTGTTATTATTCGAATATATGTATGGCTCCATTTAAGGCTTTCTGGTTGAATGCGGTGTAGGTTTCTTATTTGTTAGTTTGATGTTTTAGAGGTTGCTTTGTATGGCCCAAGTTGATGCATGAGTCTTATGGATAAGGTTTGGCTTAATATAAAGGTTGATAATGGCTCAATTTTGAGAAAATTCTTATGCCCAATCATCAACATTGAATTCAAGCTCTCATCTTCTAACATAGCCATAAGACTTTTCTTAACATTGAACCATTTTTAACCTCTCTCTAATATGTCAAACCTTCTCCACAACCTCATGCACCAACTTAGCCCCTATCAAAGGGACATCAAAATCATCAAACCAATAAATTGGACACCAACAACTCCCACCATAGAGAGCCTCGAAGGGAACCATACCAATACTCAAATAATAACTATTGTTATAAGAAACTCGATCAAAGGAAAATTATCAACCCAATCTCCATCGAAATCAATAACACAAGCTCTCAATATTACATCTAAAGACTAAATAGTACTCTTGGATGGCCCACGATATGATGATAAAAGGTTGTACTAAGCATCACTCGACTACCAAGGCCTTTTAAGAAAGACCTCAAAAATAATTAAGTAAACCAGGTACCTTTGTCGTATATAATGGATATGGTCACCCCGTGCAACCTAACAATTTCTCGGATATAGAACTTAACATAATCTTCCACGGAGTAAAAAGTATTTAAGGGAATGAAATAAGCCAACTTCATCATATGATTCACGATGACCCAAATAAAATTGTACTGCGCCCGGGTACAGGGTAAACTAGTATTGAAATCTATATTCAAGTCTTCCTACTTCAAAGTAAGAAAACTAATATCTTCCGAAAAACCTCCTAGTTTATGATTCTCGACTTTCACTTATTGGTAATTTGGACACTTATCCACAAATTTCGTGATATCCTTCTTAATTCCATTTCACAAATAGACCTCTAAAAAAGCACATTACACCTTGGTGGCTTCAATGTGGATAGAATACCAAAAAAATGGGATTTCAATAAAAAAAAATCCTCAACTAATTAACATTTTTAACACACAAATGACCTTGATAACGAAGCACTTCATCTCTATCTTGGGAGAAAGCCTCTATAGCCATTTTTAGCACCACTTCCTTCAACTCAATAAAAATCAGATGAACATCCTACTTATCTTTAACATCCGGCACAAAAGACAATTTAGAACCATTTTTAACAATGATACAACCCTCATCAGATTGAACCAATTGAAAACCTAGCCAAGCTAGTCTATGAACATCGTGAACTAACTTCTTTTTACCATATTCAACATGGGCCACACTACTCATCGACGACTTTGTAAGGTGATCAACACTATATTGGCCTTGCCCAAGTGATAAAGAAAGTTCATGTCATATTCTTTCAAAAGATTGAGCCATCGTCTTTGGTGAAGATTTAAATCATTTTTCTTGAACATGTACAACAAACTTTTGTGGTCGATAAATACATCCACATGGACACCATCCAAGTAATGTCTCCTAATAATTAAGGACAAAACAACCGCTACTAACTCTAAACAATAGGTAGGGTAGTTATTTTATTGACTTTATGCTTCCTTTAGGAGTAAGCAATGACCTTAACATTTTTCGTTGGGATACCCCTAATTCAAATTCTCGAAGCATCAAAATACACAAAAAATATGTCGAAACCTTCAGGCAATGTCAAAATTAGAGTAGAGATAAGCCTATTCTTCAACACTTCAAAACTTTTCTCACACGCTTCTGATAATATGAACCTAATCTTTTTGTGAGTTAAGGTAGTCAAGGGAAACACAATTGAGGAGAATCCCTCAATGAACCTTATATAATAAGAGGCCAAGCCCATGTAACTTCGAATATTCGAAGGGGAAAGAGACCTAGGAAAATTATTAACCGCTTCCCTCTTCTTAGGATAAACCTAAATAACCTTACCGGAACTAATATGGCCAAGGAAAGCAACGTACCTCAACAAAAACTAACATTTGCTAAACTATGCAAACAAGTGACTATCCTTGAGGACTTGCAAGACAATCTTCAAAATATTGGCATGCTCATCCTCTCTATGAAAATTAATCAAAAATATCATTAATAAATAGAATCACGAACATATCAAGGTATTGCATCAACACCCTATTAATCAAATTCATAAAAGTGAAAAGAGAATTTTTCAACACAAATAACATCACAAAAATCTCATATTAATAATACCTAATTTGAAAATCTATCTTTGGAATGTCACATTCCCTTACAATCAATTCCCTTACCATCATTTGATGATAACCCGATCAAAGATCAATCTTTGAGAAGAAACTAGCACCTTGAAGTTGATCTAATAAATCATTTGTCCTTCGAAACATATACTATTCTTTATTGTAACCTTGTTCAGTTGTTGATAATCAATGAACATACGAAGCGAACCGTCATTCTTTTGGCCAAACAATACCAGAGCACTGCATGAAGAGTTACCCGATCATATGAAACCCTTATCCAACAAGTCCTTCAAATTGATCCTTTAATTTTTTAAGTTCAGCCATAACCATAAGGTAAGGAGGAATAAAGACAGGTCATGTATCAACGAGTAGGTCAATACCAAAGTATATTTTCCTCTTAAGAGGCACACAAAGAAGATAATCAGGAAACACTTCTGGAATGCATTTATAATTGAAACTAACTCAAGAGTATGAGTTTCAAAATATATATGCCTAAACGGAATGAGATGTCAAATTCAACATAAAAAATCATCTTTCTATCCTTAATACACGAGATAAACCGACTTATAGGCGCTGAATTCCACCCTTCCATTCTAAAATAGTTTCATCTAAAAACTACAATGTGACCAAACGGTCCCTACAATCTATGGAAGAAACAATAAGTGTGAAACCAATCCATTTCATTAATGACACCAAAAATCTAACAAATCAGGCTCTAAACTATCATCATTAGTGAATCTATGAGAAACTGAAATGGAACAATTTAAATAGACTAGTTTAGAAAAAATGGAGTCACCAACAGGTGTAGAGACTGAAAAAGATTCGAATAGAATTTTGAAACTAACATCGAATCTCATAGCCACATAAGAAGTCATAAAAGGAAATGTTCCACCCGGATCAAGTAAAAAATATACATCAAGATGAAAGA
Organism: Solanum chiquidenum; assembly: GCA_029582725.1. Taxonomy (NCBI): domain Eukaryota; kingdom Viridiplantae; phylum Streptophyta; class Magnoliopsida; order Solanales; family Solanaceae; genus Solanum; species Solanum chiquidenum. The sequence continues at coordinate 24,263 of JAJOOS010009726.1, read as the reverse complement.
CTTGCTACATACCGGTCATAACATTTAAAGAACTCTTATGATCATGTCGAGTCTGAAGAGCATAAAATCTAATCTAACGAGGAGAACTACAAGAACCACATGTATTAGGTTGATCTTGCCTACAATCCTTTCCTTTATAAATTCACAATAGGCAATCCATCAATCATTGAACACTCTTCCTACAACCATAGTAAATATATGTCAAGGCTACACATTTTCATGAGTAAATCTTGCCATAATTTTGTCAAGTGGAAATCGAAGATCCACTAGAACCATCTCCTAGAGGATAAGTGTTAGACACCCTATCTTTGTTGAACTTTGAAGCTGGAACATTTGAAGAACTTATATGAGAGAAGTTTTTCTAAAATTGAGAACGTCCATGTCCACCGTACCTAGAATGAGAGAAGTCACCCACACCCATTATTTCCTTTTTTAACTGTATATCCTTCTCTTTTAGCTTTTATCATTCAATTTATTCGGCATCTTTCATGAAATATGAGATATCCATCTCCTTGATAGGAATGGTGGTTTGACACTCATTGACCACCCTTTTGAACACACCCAACACAAATTTACTCATCATTTCCTTAGAGTTGAAACCATGGTACGAGCATACTTAGCCATGAAGTGAACTTCAATGCATACTCTTTCACCCTCATATACCCCTATCAAAGATTGATAAATTTTAGCACTTTCACTTCTCTCTTCTGAAGGGGTATGAAATGATAAAGAAAAGCCCATTTGAATTTCTCCCAATAAAGCTGACCAACATCAAGTACCCTCTATAAATTCCATTGATTGAACCACACTTGAGCAAAACCCTCGTGTTAATAAGTATCCATTTCTGCCTTTTCCACCAGTGTAACTCCTATAATCGAAATGATCTTATAATTTTTCTCGATGAACTCTTAGGTATCTTCCTCAACTATGGATGCATAGAACTCCAAATGATTAATGCTAGTGAAGTCCCTCAACCTTATTGTTGCCGTACCCACAATTGGGTTCAAAGGAGCAATGTAATCCTAGTTAGTTTGGGCAATCATAGCTTGAGCCATCACTTGGAATACAACTTGGAACTTAGCATGTGACACTTTATCAAGCAAAAGAATTAGCAGCACTTGAGGAACCTTGGGCTCCACATTATAATTTGCAATCTGATAACGCTCAAGTACACTTCATCCGATTCAAAGTGTAGGTGGTCACTAGCAAGTATAAACCGAACGATGAGTTGGGGTCGATCCCACATGGAGAGATACGGTAAAGAATTCAAGTATTAAGGAAAAACATGTTCTAATCTTTTGTAGAAACAAAAAGGCTACGGATCATAAAGTAAATCAAAAGTTTCAATTATCAATATCAAAAGGGGGGATTGCGTAACCAAATACTAACAAAAACAATTAATACATGATTTAAATGAATAGAGAGAGGACCTAAGGTGTGTGAGTAATCAAACACTAATTTTGCTTAATGAATAATTATTAATTGCATTAAGTTGTTCAATCTCAATGGGCAGGATATGTTGTAATTATGATAGCCATTTTTCAATCAACTATCATGTTTCGAGTGAGTTCCCTCGAACATTAACAAGACTAACAATAGAAAGCAACCCAATGCTTTAATTAAAATCACTTTCTCAAACTAGGTTGTAAAGACGCAAATCAATATAATTATCAATCATTCATTCTATTCTATGCATTTTTCTCAAAGAAGCATAGAGATCTAAGCTAGAACCGAATCGGTAACTTCAGTTCATCAATGAAAACATGAATAAACAATTGAACCCATTTCAAAACAACATTAAACTAAGCGATTAAAAAAATCCATAAGTTAATTCATGTACTCGATTACATAATCACACCTCTAAGAAAAAAGGTTTTAGCCAAACATTGCAAAAAGTATGAAATCGTTTCCAAAAATATTATCCATCCTAATTATTAACAATCTGCAATGCTCAATGCCAAAATTATGACTAGAATCCTAAAACCTCAAATCCAAAATCCAAATTCTCTCCAAGCGTGTCCAACAATCTCCAAGTATGTAAAACGCTCTGAAATCTCGATAATACCCTCTATGTGAACTACTTTTCTCTTTTCAAAAAATGAATTTATACATTTTAAAAAACTTCCAAAAATCTCAGTACGGAGTCCAATCTACGACATTAGTCGGGATTGCATGCATTCCTTCTCACCTTTTAGCATAACTCATATGTCCAATTGTTCTGGATGATTTGGCGAGTTGGGTTGCTGTCGCCGAAGAGTCTTTCACTCGCCGAGTAGGCTTGATCAATGGGATACTTCGCTGGAAGATTGCGTGAGCTGGAGGCTCACTCGAGGAGTCGCCCTGTGGCTTTTGCGAGCTCCAACTTCTCTTCTCTTTAACTTTTCCAACTTTTTTGCTCCTTTTCACATCGTAATGTACTTTCCTTGTTCTTAAGCCTTCATTCCTGCATATAAACATATTAACATCATTTATGACCACAAAATAGGCATTGAGGACACTAATTCCTTGAATTGTGAGCACTAAATGAGTCAGAAATCTCAACTCTTCACATTCCTTTTAGAGTAAGCTCTTTGAGGAGGTATTTTGTCATGACCCAGGGGTACCCCCTAGACGTAACACGGCGTACTCGACCCTGAAGGGGTCTCATACAAGCCCTTAGCATAATCATAACATAAAGACATGGAATAATGTGGAAAAATTTAAAACTTTTACAATAGAAGTCAACTTCTTTCATTAAGGAAAAGAGGAAACTAGACTTGTCTCAATCTCCATCTAGAACATAAGAGTACAATTAGGGTCAAAGCCCGAACATCAATAAATTCTCCAAATATAGTAAATACAATATAGTCTAGAACATGAAAGGTAAACTAGAAACTAGAATCAACAACATCTTGTCCTCGAACTTGAGGACTCACCAAGCATAGGGAATAGTCGACCCAAGCTTCACTTGAAGAAGTAGTATTCTCAACGACCGGAACCTACACTCATAGTAAAATGTAGAGAAATGGGTTAGCACAATTAATTGTACTAAGTATGGAAGCATGCATAAAAATCCATAAATCATGCAAAAGGGGACATTTAGTTGAAATCATGCCTTTACCAAGTTTATAACCCGTTATGCACATTTGGAGTAATCATCAAGTCAAACCATACTATAAACCACCTTAGGCTACCATAATCATACATAACTTACCTTAACTTCACCCAAGCCAACAATCAAGGAGAAGGAAACATCATGTTTATAGATCATAATAAGAAAGTCATTCTTAACACCAACTCATATCATGCATGCATGGATTCATACCTAATCATGTCATAAGTAAAACCATACCATAACCCCTTCATAGGTCTACTTGTGCAATGTACAAGTGAAGTCCCATACCCCCACTTATACTAAGCAAATCCCATTAAGAAGTCATAGATATAGCTCATGTTCATGTTCATATTCATATTCATGGTTCATGTCATGCATAGTATACATTTAACTTCATAAAGCATCATGTTGTCAAGAACATACCACAATCACTCTCCAATCTCACTTGTGCAATGTATGAGTGAAGTCCCATACCCCCACTTATACCAAGCAAGACCCCTAGAGTAATCATAGCAAATGACTTATGTTTGTGTTCTTAGTTCATGTTCTTTTTCATGTCATGTCATGGATCTTATTCTTTCCATGTAGGGAGTTTTAGCTTTAACCGACATAGACCATGTGAGCTACATCGAATTCGGTGTCATGAACCCACACCGAAAAGAGGTGTTCTACTTGCCTAAGGTAGCACTAATATGTTTAGCTTATAGGTGGATTCACTAGCTAAGAGACCTATGTTGTCACATAGTTATGGGATAGGGAGATTGCTTCTAGAAACCCGGACTAACTAAGGTAAAAGGCTTCCATCTCTTGTTCCTATCTACTCGGTGCTAAGACTAATTCCCCTTTAATAATCATGTTAAGTCTTTATTTAATAATCATGTTCATGGGAGAATGCATAACACTCAACCATCATGGTATCATGGTAGCTCATGGATTCATTAGGATCCTTAGTATGTGAGTAAGTCTTTCACATCATGTTCATGAGAGTGTCCGTTACAATCAACACAACATTAATATCATAATCATAGTCATTTCATGCATAGATAAGTGTAACGGTGTAGGGGAAGAGGGTCTTGCATCAATTCCATCAATACACTATAACCATAAGATCATCATTACATAGTTGAACCATAAGTTCATATACAATATTCATCATCCTACACAAGCACTAGCAATTTACCCCTACTCAAGGGTCATAAATCATGTCTCACAATTACACCTTAATATACTACAATAGGCATGAATAAAACAAGATTCAATAACTAAACTAACATAGATACAATTCATAGTAATCATCTTGCATCAATACACTCATCACAATTCATGAAATTGGGGTCATGGGGGAGTACATGGGTTCATCGGGAATTTTACAATAAAAATCACCATTTAACATCAAATCATCCATTATATAAGACAATTAACACAGTGGAATCATTTTTAGGAAGAACCCATGGCTAGAATCAAAACCCTAGTTTGATAAGTTTGAAATCAAAGATATGAAGGGCTTCATGGAGAAAAGTGTTCCATGAATCAAGTCTCCCATACCTTGATTGATGATCACCTCACAAAATTGGAGTGAAAGGGATGGATTTTGAACCCCTAGCTTGAGCTTCTTTTTTTTTCTTCAATGGAGTTTAGAGAGAGAATATTTTGAGAGGGAAATGGGTTTGAGTTTCGGTCTTGTGAGTTATGAGAGTTAAAAAGAGAGTTTAATAGGTAATATATGCTTATATATGTCTAATTAACTAATTTAAACGGTCCCTACCTTTTAATCATTAAAATAGAACTTACCTAATTTAATACCCCATGGCCGAGATCCTTGAAAAAATTGCAGGTCACGTTCACAACTCCCCCACCTATAGACCATAGGTGGGACTACGCCTCGTGTTGTGCAGACGTCATTTGGGTCAGAGAGGGAAATATCAAGGTAAGGGTGAGGAGACTAAGTCTCAACTCATGAGACCCTTCCACGGACCATGAGTTGGTCCACAGACCGTACTGCACGCTCGTGGAATGGAGCTGGAACAAGGAAGTTTTGGGGACTTTTGTGGAGGCTAAGTCTTTACTCATGACTCCCATCTATGGGGCATTAGTCAGTCCATGCCTCGTGGTCCTCATTTCATGGATGAAGCTATTTTGGACAGCTTTTGAGCAGCCCCTTGGCCCTCATCAAGGACCCTTGGGGGATCCTTGGGGGGAGGGGGCATGCCTTGACGTTTAGGGACTAAATCCTTAGTACTAGGTTAGGGAATCTATGTTACGACACTTATCTTGATGTTAGCCCTTTTTAGGACACTAGGCGTCATGTTAGGCTCTAGCTTAAGTCATTAGATTTCCGGGGTGTTACATATTTCCTCAGAAGCATCAAAAAAGAGTTAGGCGACATACCTTTAAAGAGTTACACTCTATCACACTACATTAGAGTAGTGAAAGATGTGAAGTTTCCTAATGCCTTGTAGCCATCATTTTATAAAACCGGTGCACCTCACACTGATGAAAAGGACTCTACTCGACGCGGCATGTTAGACATCTAGGTGCTATCTAAACCTGATACTCCAAATATAATGCTTGTCACAACTCGAATTATAACCTAGAAGTGACATGCAAAATAGGACCCCGGGAAGCCCTAAACAAGCCACTAGACATAACTATGACATAAGGAAACCTAATAAAAAGAATATAAACCAACATAGTCTGAAAGTATTATCTGATGTAAGATATACAAACAAAGGACATAAGAGAATGCGTGGAACATTAACTAAGGGATAATTAAACCTTCTATTCATCGATAGCAGTAGGACATACCCCTACATCACAAATATAATCTGCAAACTGAAGATTAAGAAAATAGTAACGAGACAGTGGACTAGCCCTCGAACCACGAGGACTCTACAATCCAAGTTTTAAGTAGAGAAATCAACCTAACCATGAGAAGCCAAAAGAGCATCAGATCCTATATTTTTTTTAAATATAGGCACAATATGCTTCAGTACTTTGAATGTACTAAATATGGGGAAATGCATAAAGATGTAAAGCTGATATCACAGTAAACTTAAAACATGATAAGTTGACCAAGTAAAATATAGTAAAGCTTCTAAAGTGAAGTCATAGTCATGAACAAGATTAATACATATTTGAAAACCATAAGAAAAGCTTACATACACCTTTGAAGAAAATATAGTTCATTTGTCGGATATTTACCATTAACCGAAAATAGACCATGTGACCTATAATATGAAATCTTGTGTAACCCTTATATCGAAAAGAGTACCGGGGCATGTAGTTTGGGAGAAGGGAATTTATACTAAAGACAAAAGCCCTACTAACTGTAAGGCCTCAATTCCAAAATCCTCTAGGTGCAACGTAAATCCCAATGGAATAGACATAATTATAATCATATCGAAAGTACTTGTAAATACAACAATTAAGGACTACCAATCAAAATCAAGAGGTCAAATTAGAATATCTCCTCAAAAAACAGTGATTCCATAATTGTTCATAAGACACTTCCTATTCAAGCATCTAAATCATGATTTCATTCAAATGTGAAAAAACATTTCCGAAATCATTGACACTTACTTAAAAGCATCATTTAGTCATAAAACATCAAAATTATAAAAACATCCTTAAATTCATAATAATTAATCATAAGTTCATAATAAGAGTCAAAGCAATGATACATTGACTCATATGAAATAAATTGGAAAAATGTAGTTGAATCAAATCATGCATGACAATATTGAATATGAGTAGTTAAATAATAATGATTGAACCCATGAATTACTATATATTAAAAGACTTTACAACCACACATGTGTTGGTCAACATTTGTGCTTGTAGGAATTAAAATTTAATTAAAGGAGACTATTGTCATATTAGGTGAAATCTTTTTCATTTTCCAAATCCTATCCTATGTGTCACAAGCTAAAAGCCTTAGTAGCCACTGCAATTCATGCACCATAGATTCCATTCCATTTCTAAAAAAAATACATTTGTAATAAATAGAATATGTAATATTTCTTTTTGTTTGTCCAATTATAATTTGACACAAAGTTTAATAAAATGAATTAATTATAATTATATAATGTGACTAATTATAAATTGTGATATCGAAGACGGTAGAAATAGTTTATGTAATTCATGTACTTTCTTTATTTTTAAAATTTATTTATCTTATTTTTATTTAGTTTGTTGTATACTTTAAAATCACATGAAATACGATAAATCACGATAATCAATAATTTATAATATTTAATAGACATAAAAAAATTGATTGACTCCCGAAATTCTATCGGTGCCACATAAATTGGAAAAGAAGAAGCAACACTTATTATTTGAAAATGGCGTACTATCTTTTTTAATAAATTACTGTAATGAACAACTTGGAATATTTTAATTAAATATAAAAAAATCGGTTGACTCTTCAAAATCTATATGTGCCACGTAAATTGTAAAACTTGAAATACTATATATTATTTTAAAACTATGCAAAATACTATAAATCACAATAATTAAAAATTCAAATATTTAAATATCATATATAAAATTGAATGACTCTCAAAATTTCAATTTTATCACATAAATTGAAATAAAAACGTAATATATATTGGGCTAGTGCTGGCACAGGTGCCTATGTCTAGTATTTGACATGAAACCCTAGAATTTTAGGTGAAAATCAATTGGAGAATTGAGTATCTTTTGGGACCCAATAGATGAAAGGAGACCATTGTAGAAATTCCCACATACCATGGGTAATCAAAGCCCTAGGAATGGAGCAAGAATCCTTCAAGCTTTACGAAACCTAGCTTTGCCTTAAAAGTTCTTGAGAGAATTTGAGAGGATGAACTTAGAGAGAATTTGGGGTTTGAGTGAATGTGAAAGCATGGATAGACTTAGGAGTTTAGAATGAGTTATAGGGATAGTTAAAGGGTTAAGAAGACATAGTTTTGAGGTAAAATGCATAGGAAAACACAAAAAAAAATCTTATTTAAAATCTTCTAAACAATGTCTATGTTTTGGTCTACAGTCTCTAAGACTTTCTATGGAGCGTCCTGGTCAATCGTAGAACTGTTACTGAAACTCAACATCTTACATAGATTGTTCCAGGCACTTCCTATGGGCTCTAGAATGTTTTATGTTCAGTAGGACCTCATAATAGAACCCGAAAGCAATCCATGATTTAACTAATTCCAACCAACTTATACAGGCCTATCCTATGGCCCGTGCAAACTTTTGTGGACCATCTTGGTGGTCCATAGACACATTGCACAGATTTGACATTTTCCAATCTTCAACCCATCTCCTAAGACTTCCTCCCTAAGGTGTGTAGAACATCCTATGATCTATATGTAGGCTCATAGAACCTGCATCTGTACCAAAAAATGCAACTTTTCATTTTAAACTTGACTTTCAAATTTTTGAAGTGTTACACGAAGGTTCAATAGATAGTGATAACGCTCAACTACACTTCATCATATTCTAAGTGTAGACGATCGCTAACAAGTATAAACCCAACTAAGAGTTGGGGTTGATCTCACATAGAGTGATACGGTAGAGAATTCAATTAAAAAGTAAAAACGTGTCGTAATCATTTGTAGAAGTAAATGTTTCTTAACATGAAAACAAAACACGAAGTTTCAACGTTTATAATCAAATGGGGGGGGGTGACCAATTTATGGCAGAGAATAATTAACACGGGAAGTAAACAAATAGAGATTGAACCTTAGGAATGTGATCAATTGAATGCTAATTTCACATAATGGGTAGTTACTAGGTTCTTAATATTGTTGAATATCAATGGGTAGTCTAGGTTTTGAATACAATAGTCATCTCTCAATCAACTATTGCATTTCAAGTGAGTCCTCTCGAACCTGAACCAGCTTAACACCACAAAACAACCGAATTCCTTAGTTAACCCACCATTTTAAGTTGGGTTTGGAAAGATTCAATCACAACCACTTTCTCAAGCTAGAGTTTAAACACGCGCTCAATACAACTTTCAATCAATCATTCTTCTCTATTACCTCTTTCTGAAGCAAACATAGAGAGCTAAGATTTCACAACTTCAATTCATCAATTAAAACAAGAACAAATAATTGAACCCAGTTCAAAACAACATTAAAATCAGTAATTAATAACACCCATTAGCTAATTAAAGTATTTGACTACATGATCGCACCCCTAAGCTAAGCAGTTTTATCTAAGCATAGTGAAAAGGAAGAAATCGGTACCAACAAAGTTTTCCATCTGAATTGCTAACCATCTACAATACCCAATTGTTAAAATTGAAGCTAAAATCTTACATTCTCCAAATGTAAATCCCAAACTTCTTCAAGAATGCTTAACAACATGGAAAATGTAAAAACTATCAAAGACTAAAAATTACACGGTGTGGGAACTCCTTTTCTTCTTTTAAAAACAATATTTATATGCTCCCAAAAATTTAGCATGGAGTCAACTCGGCAAAGTAAGTCGGGATCGCCGAATCATTCGATGATCCACCAAGTTTCTCTTCTCCTCTACTTTCGGCTTTGTTCGTCCATCATGTTGTTTTGAAAAGCTCAGTGAGCCTGACCATTGTTGCCGATCCATTTGGTGCATTACCGAATCACCAATTTTCTCGCCAAGTTTGTTTGGTCCATGTGCTAGTTCGCTGGAACTTTAGGCTAGCTAGAGGTACACTCGGTGAGTCACCGAGTGGCTTTTGTGAGCTCCAACTTCTCTTTTCTTTAGTTTTTCCAACTTTTTCACTCCTTTTTATATCATAATGTTATGCCTCACTCTTAAGCCTTCATTGCTGCATATCAACATCTTAACATCAGTTATGAGTATAAAATAGACGTTGAGGACACTAAATCATTGAATATTAATCCTTGAATGAGTCGAAATTCCTGACTCATCAACACCCCCATCTTAAACTTATGTTTCTCCTCATGTAAAACACAAGATCAATCAAGCCAACAGGGATGTCTACAAATAGTGCTAATTGAGACTCAACATTAGTGCACACAAGGCTCAATCTACACATGCAATGTTCAATTGTGCAAAAAGTTTCAAACTATTACTAGCCATCATCAAATTGAGTTCAATCTCACAATTCTCACGTCAAATGCAAATTCATGCTCAAGAAGAGTATTTTGAATGTCACACATAAAGAATTATTCCATGCTATCACAAAGCCAAATAAAGATTTAAATTTAAGGAACCACACTCAACTCTCACGCTCTCAATGAGAAAAACATGCACGATTTTACCCATAGGCTAACTCGTATGTTGCAACCAACACATCATTTGACTCATGCAAGATCAAAAAGGTCTTTCAATTCTTGTAGCTGGGTTAAGGGTAAAAGTATGATAATTTTGGTTTAGGGACTTTTACCTTCATGAAGCATGGTTCAAATTTCACTTTTTCTCCTTTTCTTCCATTCTTTTAATCTTCGCAACCCATCCTTGTCGTATTCAAGCACACAAAATTGTTGGTATAGCTCAACGGATACCCCTTTTATTTCAACAATGCACAATAAATACACATTTTTTTTCTTTTGTTGCTTTTCTCGCTCTTGTTATTTTTATATGGAAGGTTCCATCTTTTTCCTCAACACAGTTTTCCAAAAATGGATTTCACGAACTTCTTGATCAATTAATTTCATCATTCTTACCACACCCCCAACTTAGGCTTTTTGGCTAAGTTGGCTATTCAAATAGATCAATGCTTCACAAAGGGTTATATGTGGGGAGGACAAGGTCATTTGTGTTCATGTTTCCTCCAAAGAAAAGGGTAGGCTCAAATGGTGCCAAAATAGGTGCACGCACTCACAAGGTGGTCACACAAAAGGTGTAGCAATTAGGTTTACTCTCGAAAGTTCATGCCTAAAATCATTTCCTTCATTCACCAATATTAGTCAATCAGACCAACCGGGCAAGTTCTAGATATCACCATGCATATATTTCAAGCAAACCTCATCACACAAAGCATTCAACATAATCATCGAGCATGACTCTACAAATTAAGCTCGCGTGCAACAGTCATTCAAAACTCACTTTGACAATTATTATAGTCGCAATAAGATGCTAAGAGTTCACAGAAGACTTAGGCAACTCAAATTTCCTTGTTAGACTTGCAAACTATATTGTTCATCAAGAGAACTATTCGAGTCATCTGTATTCGTCACAACGGACACTCAAATGTACATAAGAACATCAACAACAAATCAATAATGAAGCAATCAAGAGAGGGACCAATTAGATAAAACCCCATTCATTTACATTCAAGCACCAGGAAAAGCAGTTTTTATCTAAACACAACAACAATAAAACTACAAATTATACCAAAACAAAACAAAATACAACCAAGCAGATAGGTATCACAGTACCTTCACCCCACAAAAAAAAAACTAAACAGTGTCCTCAATGCAAACAAAAAATAGTATCAAAAGAAAATAAAAATGAAGGACAGTGAAGTTCACCATCTCAGGCTAAGCCTGAGGTGCACTCTTCATATCTGGGGTAGCCTCAATCGGGGTATCAGTGTCCGGCTCTCCTCCAACACTGGATAGATTCGCAACGACCTCCTTTATAGGAGAGACCCACTAGAACCTATTATCGATGCGCCGCACAAGGAAGACTCAGTAACCATCAGGACCATCTCACCCTCAAGATCCTCCAAATCTTCATATATCAAATCCTTACGAGGCGATAACTCATTCTCATCAGCCTTTGGCGTGTCCGACTCATAACCATCATCCACTACAATAACATCTTCGGTCACAGTAATCGGAGGAATCTCAAAAGTAGCAGGTATTTCTGAAATGGGGCCTTCGTGAATCTCCACAGTGCCCCATAACATTGAGATGTCGGTAAACTGTAATTCATCAATATCACACAAAACTCCAACAATGTCACCCTTCAAGGCAATCAACTCATTTTACTGGCTACCTCCCTGCTCACAAGCCTCAACCTTAACAGTGAGATCGTTCAATGCTAGGCCATGGCCTATAATTAGCTCACATTGTTCCCTTAGCTTCTCTCGAATGGGAGCTAAAACAGTAGTTATAACTCCCTCTATCATACCACGGATAATAGCCACGACCCTAGAAGCTCGCACATCGGCCGAATAGACCAAGTTTCCCATCCTATAAAGCATGGTCTAGTTCAACGGGAAAGGGGATGAAGGAGTAGCAGTAGGAGAAGTAGAGGAAGAAGAGTTAGGTATACATATCGGCTCAAATGACAGCGTAGACTGAGGGGCCTCTGCCTCTATGGCCTCCACATCAACAATCAGAGAAGATTCCAATGGTGGTGGCTTCCAACGCTCAACCTCTGCAACACCTCAGAATTGAGTGGGCTAAGCTAGGGCTAAGAGAGAGGGAAAGTGCCAAGGAAGGAAGATGGGCAGCCTTCACAAAGCAGTGCCTAACCTTCCACTGAAGCCATGATGCCTCGTGGTAGGCACCACGGGCCGTGATGTTGCTCACGGTAGGCTAGGCAGTAGCTAGGCTAAACTGCCCCAAAGAATGACCCTCCCCACAAGTCACTTGATAGATCGTGAAGGCCACCACTGGCCGTGGGAGAAGTCGTGGTAAGGAATTAGAATTTTAAGGGTTAAGGTGTGGTGGCCAAGCCACATTTCAAGGAACCACGATAGCCACCACAGTTCGTGAGGGCCACCACGGCTCGTAAAGTCAGGAGTGGTGGTGGTTCAAAAGTTATCAGTTCAGGGGTTTTTGGGACTTTTCCGGTTATAATTAAATCAAATCTATGTTGTTTGCCTAAACTTAGGACCCCTATATAAGTAATTTTAAATCCAAAAGTCACCCATTCAACTCAATATTTCCAAAACACAAAAAAAAATTGAAGTTCTTCCTCTCCAAAATATTTCTCTCTCTAGAAACTTGAAAAAGAAGAAAGGGTCCAAGCTAGGATCAAGTTCAAGCATCAATTCCTCCATTGATGTTAAGATTTGGGCTTTGAGGTATGATAGTTTTCATCCATGTAGTTCCCAAATTCCTCAATTTCAAAGATTAGAATTCCCCAATTGAGTTGGGGTTTTCTTTAATTATCATGGGTTCTCTTCAATGTTGAATTAAATGATTGAATTATGATATCTCATGCATGAATTGATGAATCAAAATGATTTTATGATGATTTCTCCCATGAATCCGATTTCCCCTGTTTTCAAGTTATGAATTATACGATGTGGGATTTTGATCTTCAAGGAAGAGTTTTATGAAATTAAAGATGTATTGCAAGTTTTACATGTATCTATGATGAAACCCATATCTAACCCATATTTTCTAAATGTTGATGATTAAAAGTGGGTTTTGAACCTAAAGAGGTAAATTATAGACTTATGCATTTTCTTATAAAATCAATGCGAACGTTTTAGGGGTTGTTTTAGAGTAAAGTACAAATAATGATGTTGTGTTATGAAAGGAAATTCTCATAAACACATAATAGCATGATGTGAAAGATATTGTCACATAGAAAAGATTCTTAGATTGAAAGGCTTTCTTACCTATTTGAATCAAAGATAAAGAGCTATCCTAATAAACTAGCTTAGTTTGGTTTTCCAAGGGAACCTTTCCATAAATAATGAAGTAAAGTAAGAAATGACTATTCTGTGGGATTTAGAATAGCACCGAGTGGATATTGATGATGAGATTAAAGCTCTCCCGAGTAGTGGCCAGGTTTCTAGAAGCAATCTCATGAGATGCAACCTCTCCCGAGTAGAGGTTGGGTTTTTAGTAGCAATATACTTATCCATTAACTATGTTCCCCATAGGTTGATTAGCTAGTGGATCCACTTAAGATAGAAGTTCATGGTTCTACCTTGGATAGTAGGACAACCCTCTTCGGTGTGGGAGACACTAGGGGACCATGTTGTAGCTCACATGGTCTCTATGTCGGTTAAGGCTAATTCTCCACATTAATGATGAACTAAGGTTACTTCAAGAAGTATCGCATATCAATTCAAAGGTTTTAAAGATGATGTCAGCTTGCATTAACGATGATTTTATGACTTATGTTTTCTAACTCTTTTATATCATGATTTAGCTTGGTCAATTACATGTCACAAAATGAAATGTCCCTTTTTGCATGTTTTAAATGTTTTATGCATGGCTATCATACTTGGTTCATTGTTTTGTACGAACGCATACTCTTGCATACATTCCCCAAAAATGTAGTGTCTAAAAGTCAGGGTCATCAGTTTCCTGGCTAGAGGTGAACTTGAGATATTTTCCGAGCTTTGGTAAGTCCTTATGCTTCGAGGATGGACTCTTATTGTTTTAGTTTCTTTCATGTTCTTCTCTTTTGGACAAGATGCATGGGCTAGACCGAATTTCATTCTAATGTATTAGATGAAAATGATGAGACAAGTGTATTAGACTTCCACTTTTCTTTTATAAAATATTTAGGACTTTACTGTTGTTTTACTCTTACTGTTCTATTTTTTATGTTATGAGAGCTAAGTGGCTTGTATGGAGTCCTTTGGGGTTTTCGGCTTGCGAGAGAGAGAGGTCGTAAACTAAGACTACTAAATTGATGGCCGATGGGATTGGGTCGACCTGAGGTTCAGCTCGAGAGAGTGAACCCTAGTCTATTTCCCACACACTCAGCTCGAGAGAGTGAGTTGACTAAGGAGGAGGTTGTTCTTCATGCGCCAAGTAGGTGTCCGAGAAGAACCCATTTGATTTGGGTAAGTTTCTCAAGAGAGAATTTATCCCCTCTACAGTCTAGCCTAGTCACAAATATTCAACAGATTTATTGTCAAAAACATGTACCCAATAGTTTAGTTTTCACATATTCCTATCACATCCCAAGAACCCCATCTCCTTCATTAGTACTCTTTGCATTTTCGTTGTTTTTACTTACCCGTGACAAAAACCCCATTGATAATTGACGCTTGCGTCACCCCTTAGATTTAGCATGTTTTTAATCGATAATATCTTTAACTATGACTAATTAGAACTTAATTTTTTTTCTACTAATTCTCAAAATTACTCCCTGTGGGAACGATCCCAACCCTTGGTTGGGATATTATACTAATGTATGATCGTAGTGATAAGTCCACAAATTGGACTCATTTAAGGCTATATTTTAATAGAAATTATGTCCTCAAATGCTTATTTTATCTCAATATCTGATGAAAACCCTTAAGTATCAGGTATTTGAAGATTGAAGGAAAGCATGGACAATACTTCGCAAAAAGGAACGAAAAGGCTGAAAAAAATTAGAAAATGAAGGCCTGAGGATCGCCGAGTCCACCTGGTGAATCGCCGAAGGGTTTCACTTCACCTTTAATCCAGTGTGCTGAGCCTGAAGGAAATGATCAAGTCGGTACAAAAAGAGAGCAGTCGGTCAATCACAGAGAAGTTCCGTGAAGCAGTACTATGTCGCCCAATGACCCAGAGAACGACGATGCCGAAGGATGTTGCAAGACGGAGATGAACTACACCAAAGGGTGAATCGCCGAGTAGATCGGCTATTTCGACTAATGTCGCGAGTGATCCGCCGCAACACAGATTTTTGAAAACTTTAAATACTCGTGGAGGATTATAGCTTTGTATTAGTGTTTAGAAAAGACTTTGAGTATCATTAGACAATATAACTTTTTATTTTTACTCTCAAGTTTGGAGAGGGTTTTGGAACTTCATCTTCCCCAAGTTGGAAGTGGGTCTTCTCTATTCTTCTTCCTTTGCTTAAATAAATGTTTAATTTCTTATACCCATTTGATTTATCTATCATTTTAGGTGTATTTTGTTATTTCTTGATGTGTGGCTAAAAATCTCCATTCTTGGGGTGTGATTTAGCAAATATGTGTTGATATTATTTTTGGGTCTTGCTTGCTGATAGGTTAGATATATTTTAATGGTGATTTCACCTAGTGGTTGTGGTTTAATTTAATGGGTTTGTAGTTGCAAATACAAAGCCACCCATGTGTTTTTGGCTTGCCCGAGAGGGAGGTCGCCAAACCAAGACCACTAGACTGATGGCCTAAGGAGTGGGTCAACATGAGGTTCAACCCGAGAGGGTGAGCCCTAGACCCATATCCTAACACTCAGCTCGAGAGAGTGAGTGGGGTAAGGCGTAGGATGGTCTTCATGCGGCAAATGGGTGTCCGAGAGGAACACATTTGAAACGGGGTAAGTTGCCCTTGAGGGAGCTTATTTCCATCTAAAGCTTAGCCTAGTCACTATTATCTTGCAAGTGTCCTATCGAAAGCATGTACCCAATTATTTATCTCAACTTGTATTGCGGTCACACCCAAGAACTCTTCGCCATACTTGATTTTCTTGTTATTTTTGTTGTTTTTGCTATACTTGTGACGAAACCCCCAAATTGATATTTGACACTTTTGTTTCCCCCTCTAATTTACAATATTTTTAATCGTTAATGTCTTTAGCTAAGACTAGTTAGAACTATATTTTATTTTTCTGTTAATTCTCAAAATCGCTCCCTTAGGACACGATCCCAACCCTTGGTTGGGTTACTATACTATTGCACGATTCATAGACACTTGTACGGGAAGTTGTGTCGTTGATTATGAATAAGCAAACATCAAAATGGCGCCGCTACCGGGGAGTGGTGTTCCTTGAGAATTCTTAGATTAGTAGAATTGTTGTTCTTCTAAATTGTAGTTCTACTTACTTGATTTGTAGTTTTGTATTGTTCATTTGTTTTTACATAAATATGAGAGATGAGTGTGGTTAATGACTATGGATCAATAGAGCACCTCTCGGTGAAAGTGATGATGTTCACGGATAGCATCCTGACTTTCAAACAGATGAAAGATGAGCTTCTTCATGAGTCATGGCTGAGGTTTAAAGCACTGTTGGTGAAATGACCAACTCATAAAATTCCTGATCTAGTTTTACTGGAGTACTTCTATAGGAGTCTTAATCTCGGAAACAAAGAATTAATTGATCGACTTATCTCGGGTGGTCTTGAGAGATACTCCTATGAGACCGCAGCTAACCTCCTTGATCTTGTGGCCAAAACCAACGAAGATACTGAGAAGGACCAGCAATTGAACATTTGGATGGGTCAAATGAATAACTTGACCCAAACGGTCGAGGAACTGGATGTGATGTCCAAAAAGGAGATAAAATACATATCACCTATCAACAAGAGAAGATCTATGGACAATGAAAATAGACGTATCGAGGATACATTATTAATCATTGTCCAAAGGTTAAATAAGCAAGATAGAGTGTTAGAGGAGATTAGAGAAAATGTAGAAGTGCTAACTCAGACGAGCGGTTCTCACTCTAGATCTATCCAGCAAATTGTAATTCTCTTGGATCATATGTTGCCCCAACTCCATCCAAATGAACAATTGGGATCACCTAGTTGCACTAGGTTCAACCCCCAAAAGGATATTTGAGCATTGACTTGCTTCGTGCCACGACATTAACTACGGCGCTGTTTGGGAGGCAACCCAAAACCAATTTAATCGATTTACTTTTGTTTTGGTGAATAATGGTGTGTTGGTTATGCGGGTTTAGATGAGGAAAGTGTCTGGAGAATGCAGAAAGGTGAGCTCAACACAATTTCAACTCGAAACCTGTAAAATTCAGAGAGCTCAAAAATCAGTTTGGTGAATCGCCAACCCGGTCGGCGTCCATGATTGAGACCGCCATCTTGAACCTCAAGAAACTGAAGATCCTATGAAAATCGGCGGGGTAAGTGACCATGCGAAGAATCGCAGAGTAGGTCAGCGGGTGCGATTAATGTCGCCGAATCGGTGCATACTGGACAACTCTAAATGACAGAAGGTTTTAAAAGTATATAACTCCTCACTTTTTCTCACTTTTAAACTGGACAAACACACACCTAGTTAGTATTTTCTATATTTATGCATTCCATAAGTATCTTAGTTGCTGATCTATGAACGGATTTGGGAGTCCATTGTTGTCTAGCACTTCAATTTTATCATATTCAACATTAAAAATATGGCGAAACCAAAAGTTGTTGAGAGAATCATACCAGCACAAGAGAAGGCTAAGGGGAAGGCGGTAGATGAGGAGGTCGCTACATCTAGAGTCAAGGCTACTACACCTCCCACGTCTGGTGGGAAGGAAGATAAGGGAAAAGACAAAGGACCCAGTGGAGCTGATCCCTCTGGAAGTCACTCCAGGCACTGATTCCCAGACAGATGGAGTGACTACTTAGAAAGGATCCCCTCTTTACCTCCTTCTCTGTCTTTCTTTATTTTCCCTTTTGGATTTTTTGTTCTTTGCATTTGAGGACAAATTGCTTTTATTTGCGGTGGCGTGAGGCACACCTTTTGTGTGTGATCTTGTGATTCGTGCTTTGTAGATATTTGGGTTGTCTATTTTTAAAATTGTGTTATATATTTCTTTTCGTGGATGTTTGAGCTCATGGCTACTTTTTTTGTTTTAATTGAAAAATAATTTTGACCCTTCCGAAAAAAATTCATTTTTCAAAAATTTTCGCCACCGCTTTTGTTGAAAGTGGCTGTTCTTTTGCCAAATTTAAGTATCGGTTCAGATCAATACTGATGACTTGAATGGTGCTCTCAATCGAACGAACATGAATGTGTGTCTATGACGAGACAAAATGAAATTGCATAGGCAATATGTGAACTCTTTGAATCTCGTTGTGATTAGCCATGTACCAAATTGATTTCTCTTGTAATGACCGTTGCACACTAGCGAAAGTGTGTAGTCTTGTTTGACTTAAGTGTCGATTCCTTGTGTGGATAGCTTACTTTGAACTATGCATAAATAAACCTAGAAGGTGCCTTATTAGTCTAATTAATTTAGAAAGGTGTACTCTTGAGATGATCTTAGGCAACTTTAAAGAGTGTGAGACAAATTTGATATATACCTCTTTTGTAGCCTACCCGTGAGCGTGTGAAACTCTTTCGAACACCCCTTGAGCCTTACCTTTCTTAGGAAGAAACTTGATGAACCCTAGACCTTACTTGACCCACTACCTATAATCCTCTTGATTTGTGGTTTAGTGAATAGTCAACTTAGGCCTTTGGGGGTGTGGTGAAAAGGAAAAGGAGAAGTCAAGAAGTGCAAGAAAAGTCTCCTCTAAACCATGGTATTGAAAAACAAAATGGAAACTCTTCCTTCTAAAAAATAAAATAAATAAAAAAATTATATAGATATTATTACAATTTTTGAATAAAAGGAGTTGGGTTTCCAAGCAATACGTGGAGAGTGAATGAAAGGATGACTTAGAAGCACTGGAAGAAAAAGTGATAGAGGAAAGGAAAATGACGTTTTGAGAACACCACACCTCACGAGGATGAAGAAGTAACAAAGCCTAAATGACCATACCTATGCACTCAGCCCCATTACAGGCCTTGAAAAGACCTTTTTGATCTTGAGTAAGCCGAACCGAAAGTCGAATGGAAAATAAGGGCAAACCTATGGGTGAAAACATGCAATATGTTCCTCGGTTTAAGTGTGAGCGTTGCATCTGATTCCTGATCTTAAATTGAGTAGCCTCTATGTGTGAATATGGAATCATTCTTTGTGTGAGGGCATTTAGATACTTTCATTGAGCTTGAACTTGCGTGTCACAACTTGAATCTTTGAGTACACAATTGTATCTTCGCATAAGTAGTTTGAAGTCTTGTTGTGTACATTCATGATTAAGTCTTGTATAGAACTATTTGAGACACCCTTTTTGAGCAGCTGAACTTGAGTTTGCTTGAGGACAAGCAACGTTTAAATTGGGGGTGTTGATGAGTCCACAAAATGGACTCATTTAAGACTATATTTTAATAGATATTGTGTCCTCAAATGCTTATTTTATCTCAATATCTGATGAAAACCCTTAAGTTTTAGGTATTTGAAGATTGAAGGAAAGCATGGACACTACTTCGCAAAAAGGAATGAAAGGGATGAAAAGAACGAGAAAATAAAGGCCTGAGGATCACCGAGTCCAGTTGGCGAATCACCGAAGGATTTCACTTCTCCTTTTGTTCCAGTGTGTTGAGCCTAAAGGAAAGGATCAAGTCGGCGGAAAAAGAGAGTAGTCGGCGCATCGCCGAGAAGTTCCACAAAGCAGTACTATGTCGCCCAATGACCCAGAGCACGACAATGCCGAAGGATAGTGCAAGACGGCGATGAACTACACCAAAGGGCGAATCGCCGAGTGATTTGGCGCATCACAGATTTTTGAAAACAATAAATACTCGTGGAGGATTATAGATTAGTATCAGTTTTTAGAAAAAGACTTTGAGTATCATTAGACAATATAACTTTTTATTTTTACTATCAAGTTTGGAGAGGGTTTTGGAAACTTGAAGAAAGGAGTTCATCTTTCCCAAGTTGGAAGTGGGTTTTCTCTATTCTTCTTTTTTTTCTTAAATCAAGGTTTAATTTCTTATACCCATTTGATTTCACTATCGTTTTAGGTGTATTTTGTTATTTCTTGATGTGTGGCTAAAAACCCCCATTCTTGGGGTGTGATTTAGCAAATATGTGTTGATATCATTGTTGGATCTTGCTTGTTGATAGGTTAGATGTATTTTAATGGTGATTTCACCTAGTGGTTGGGGTTTAATTTAACGGGTTTGTAGTTGCAAATACAAAGCCACCCATGTGTTTTTGGCTTGCCCGAGAGGGAGGTCGCAAAACTAAGACCACTAGACTGATGGCCAAACGAGTGGGTCGACATGAGGTTCAGCCCGAGAGGGTGAGCCCTAGTCCCATATCTTAATACTCAGCTCGAGAGAGTGAGTGGAGTAAGGCGTAGGCTGGTCTTCATGCGGCAAATGGGTGTCCGAGAGGAACACATTTGAAACGGGGTAAGTTGCCCGAGAGGGAGCTTATTTCCATCTAAAGCTTAGCCTAGTCACTATTATCTTGCAAATTTTCTATCGAAAGCATGTACCCAATTATTTATCTCAACTTCTATTGCGGTCACACCCCAAGAACTCTTTTCCATACTTGATTTCTTGTTATTTCTGTTGTTTTTTCTATACTTGTGACAAAAACCCCAAATTGATATTTGACACTTTTGTGTCCCCCTCTAATTTACAATGTTTTTAATCGTTAATGTCTTTAACTACGACTATTTAGAACTAGATTTTATTTTTATATTAATTCTCAAAACCGCTCCCTTGGGACACGACCCCAATCCTTGCTTAGGTTACTATACTATTGCACGATTCGTAGACACCTGTACTGGAAAGAGTGTCATTGATTACGCATTCAGAAACATTAGGCACATAGTTTATGGGATAGGGAGATTGCTTCTAGAAACCTTACCCCTTGCATAAACGTAGGAGTTCCCATCTCATGAGTTCACAAGGATTACCCAACCTCTTGCATTAACGGAGGGGTCTTTACCTCATTGTCCATATCCACTCGGTGCTAAGCATTATTTCCCAAAATTATACATTATTAGTCTTTGAAATGTATCTACATGTGTGAAGGAATACTTTGCCATTCGTTCAATACAATTCATCAAAATAGCTCATAGATTCATTAAAGGTGAGAATGTACTTTCAACTTTAGAATCATAATTCGTATGTGAGAATAACTTTCACACCAAGATCATGTGTTCTCATGAGAATGCACTTTCAATCAACACAATAGGATCAATATGGTCATGTACATTTCTTGCATAATAATGTGTAAAGGTGCATATGAGAAGTATATTTTCAATTAACACCATTGATACATCATGATCATGTTTATGCATGGAGTGTGTGTGTGTGTGTAATTGTCCTTGCAATGACACAACAACAACATTATAATCATCCTAGACCATTCATACAATATCAAGTGTAGGGGTAAGGGAAGAACAACCTTTCAACAATACCACAATATACTCAATAGTCATAGGACATTCAACTTCTAAGTAAATCATGAGTTCACACACAATCTTGCCAATATGCACAAACCTTCACAATATACCCTTCAAGGGCTATGGACCAACTCATCCCAAACATAAATCAATAGCACAATACATAAGGGAATACCATGGTCCAATAACTCATCAATGCATTAATCAGATCATGATTGGCACTTTATACTTCAAGTATTCACAAACATGCATATGATATCATGATCAAGTCAATTCATGTTTAGAAGCATTACCCTAAACCAATTCAAGTCTAGGCGATTTAATCTAAGGCAATTCAACAAGAAGTTCTTCAATCTTAGAAGTTCACATCTAAACCCTCAATTTGCCTCTTTCATGATATACCCTAGAATCTTAGGTTAATCAAGAATTCATGTAGAATTATACTAATCATCAAGTAACTACATCATAATTAAACACCTCCACCTTTCAAGTGGATCAACAATTTCATAAACAATCTTCATCAACATTTACAACCCTAGCAAATTGTCTTTCAAGGCTAAGGATCAAGATCAACCCCAAATTACTAGAATTACCATGTTAGATAGAGAGGCATCATTATTCAACAACATAATAAACCTAAACACAATCAATTATTAAGCTTCCATGATCAATCAAGTCATACCTTAGTTCACAATTTTGGAAGAAAGGGAAATCTTGGGTCCAAGGGAGATTTTCATCAAAAAATCATCAATATTCCATTAATACAATCATAAATCATCAAAATCGATCATAATAAACCATAATTAAACAATTGAATTCATTTTGGAAGAAGACCCATGACTAGATTTGAAAACCCTAGATTTGGGGAATTTGAAAACATAGTTGAAGGGGTTTCTTGGTGATAGCTAACCAAGAATGAAGAACTCCCATACCTTAGGTGTAGAATACTTCCAAATTCGTAGTGAAAATCTCCTTCTTAAATCTCTAACTTGATTTCCTTATTAGTTCTTCAATGGGGGTTCTAGAGAGAAGATTTTGGGAGGGAAGAGTAGTTGGGTTTTGATTTGGGGTCTTGGGTTATGACTTATTAAAATGACTTAGTTTAGGGTCTTATTAGCTTATATAGGTGATTAATTAACTAACTAACCGACCCCCTAAGCCCTTAATTAAATAACTAACTTAATCCCAAACACCTAACTTAAAACTAAAACTCCAAAAGCTGGCAGCATCTATGGATCCCCATCCACGGACCTTGGATGGGTATACTGGCCGTCAATGGGTCTCGTGGTTGCAGACTGAGACTAAAATTTGCAGGCCTGGTGCAGGCCTGACCCACGCCCATGACCTACGAGCCGTAGATTGATCTACTGGCCGTAGATTGGTCTCATAGGTCACCAAATTTGTCAGTTTTTAGTAACTGTTTTGGGGTCCTCCTCAAGGACCCCTTGGGTGGTCCTTGGGGAGTCGTACCTGTAAGTTTAACCCTTAAACATGTCATTCTAAGTACGGGAGTCATTTCAATGAGTTTTAACCCTCATACAACACTCCAAAATGTCACTACAAGACTATACAACACACTAGTTCAACTCACTAGTTTTCGGGCGTTATAGTTGTATCTTGACGTTTAACCCCTATATTCCTCAACCTTCACTCGGGAAACCATTTAATAACATTTAATAAAGTTTCCAACTTCAAACTCACATGTGAGGCTCTAGTTTCACCTATTCATTTCCATTAGACTCTAGCTTGGTTTTACTAGATTTTTGGGTTGTTACAAAATCCTCTCGATGCTTAGTAAAATCCCAATAGAATTAGTCATAAACATAAATATATCATTGTAACGCCTCGGATTCAGAAAAGAGAAAATTCCAGTCCTTCAGAAAATCTGGTGCCAAAACCGACGAACGCCACCAACTGTTCGTCATCTGACACATGGACCGTAGGTAGGCCCGTGGTTGGCGAGTCCAGTTTTCCTAAAATGTCAAGTTTGAGTACTTTCCCCACGGTTCACCAGGATGGTCCGTCATTCAGTATATGAGTCATAAATAGGTCTCATAGATTAGTCCCAAAGGTAGAGGAATTCCTGGGTCAAAAGTTGAGACCCACGGTCAGGACCCACCATCCATCGTAGGGACCATGACCCATGGGTGGTGATACGCTCAAATTACACCTCCTTACAGAAGCATAAGCGATCGTTATCAAGTACAGAACCCAACTTGTAGGTTGGGGTCGATCCCACGAGGAAATTGGTTTAGACTTTACTTTAACTCACGATTATATTCAATTAGTCAAAGTACTTCCACAAAAACAACAATTAACTAAAAAGGGGGGGTTTTGTGAAACGAATTGTAAGAACTCAGTAAGCAATTAATAAACA